>VZTV01049962.1:0-10157 GCA_013400875.1 Anhinga rufa
GCGGTCCGGTCCTGCCCCCCCCAACCCCGCCGTCGCCTCACACCCGCCCGGTTTATTTCTCTGCTTCGCTCTGCGGGGGAACTCCCGCCCCCCATCACCGACGCGGGAAGTTTCCTCCCAGCCCCGCTGCGGTGTCCGGTCCTGCGGCCGCCCTTAACGGGTGCGCAGGAGGCGTTCGGGGGGGGGAACCACCCCCGCCACCCCCACCACCCCCAAGCCGGGACGCCGCAGGCTAGGCACTTGCTTAGAGGAGGCCAGCAGTGTCAGAGGCGTGCCCGCGTTTGCACAGGGGCTGTGTGTCAGCGCTGCCGCTATGGCTGCTAAAGAGTAATTCACCCAAATCAGCATGTCTGTGAGACAGCGTGCACAGTAAAATCGTCTGTGGAGAAACGGTCTTTACTCTGTTAAAGTTGCAGCGTTCGTACGCAGTGAATTAAGGGAATGGATCCTACGTAATCAGTCAAGCTAATGCTTAAGTATGCATAATAGCAAAAAAAAATGAGTTTGAAAGTGGGTTATAAAGAGCTTTGGGCTGTATGAAGATTCAGTTCATGTGATTGGGAATACTTGTCACTGCCTTGCCTGAAAATTTTAGGTGCATGGAATAATAGTAATCAGAGTTTTAGGATTTTGTATGAGCTTGTTGAATTTTTGTATGCTGTTGTCAATGTAGTTTACGTGGACAAAAATGTACAGGTTTTAGGCCCACATCAGAAGTCATGAAGTGTTGCCAAAACTAGTAGTGGCAGAGACTTGACCTGCTTTCAGTGACTTCTAGTTTGTAGGAAGTTAGTGGTTTGGGTTTTTTTTTGTGTTTTGTTTTGTTTGTTTTGTGGGTTTTTTTTTTAATCCATGTACCAGGAGATAACAAGAAATGTTGTTTTCACAACCCTATATGTGATTAGAAAGAAAACTGGTGTTCTAACTGACAGCTACCTGAGGATCTCCCTTTGCAACTTATTGTTTGGGAACTGGGGAAGGAAGCATGGCTCTATGTCTGCAAGTTTGAACTGTGTTGTCCTAGTTGCCTGTTTTTTAGAAGTGTGAAGAAGAGCTCTGGTATTGTGGTTGGATTCAGGGAAGTGTGTCTAAGAGTGCATGAAAACATCAGTCATCAACAATATACCTGTCATAACTTTTTCCTTTTTTTGGCAGTCTCTGTTGGGAAAAATTGCAGGGCTTTGGATAGGGAGGGGCTGCAGGGTTGACCTGTGTGGGCAAAGGTGAACTGCCCAGTACTGGTTGCAGCTGGATCCAGCTGCCTCTGACACTGATGAAAACAGCACATCACACACCAAAATTTCAAGCAGAGGATCTCATGGCACCTGTGCTCAAGTGTGGTTAACAAAGAGCAGGAGACACAAAAAAGACGTACAGGAAGAGGCACGTTAAGAGATATGTGAAGAGATGCACTTGCAGGTAGCGGAAAAAGAAACCCCTATGCACTGACCCGAACATCTCATATTACCCATTGCCTCACTGAAGGGAGGGACCGAGCGTAATCCCCACAGAAAGCAAGGTAAATTGAATTTAGGAAGGCAGAAGATGAGGCTGTCATTGGCACAGGGCAGTCCATGGCCTCCCCAAACTAATCACCCCTGCAGCACCCTCGCTTCTGAAACCCTGACATTTATGCCCAATACGGTACCTTGAAGTGGCTTTTGAAAAAAGAAATTATGCCAGTAAAATGCTTGTGCTTTGAATTCGTCATAATAATAACTTTTTTTTCCTGTTCCTCACAGAAGAACATACTAGTCGAAAATGCTGTAAAGATGGACAAAGATGGTCTCACTGATCTCTATATTCAACATGCCATTCCCCTCCCTCAGCGTGACTTACCAAAAAGTAGATGGGGGAAAATGATGGAAAAGAAGAGACAGCAAAATGAGTCGAAAAGTGAGAATAAAAGGTAATTTAGCTTTTATTGGGCTAGACTTGGAGAATTTATGACAATGAACTTAGTTTAATCTTTGTTTGCCTGATTAACGAGACTTGTACAGCTTTTGGACTTTGTTACAGTATACAGAGAATGTCGTGTCAGAAGTGACAAATTCTACTACTGCAATAATAGGAAAAAGGGAAAGATTATTTTTTTTTGTCATCCAAATGTTATTAGTGGTATCTAGCTTATAATGCTTCTTTTCATAGAATGGTTTGGGTTGGAGGGACCTTTAGAGGCCATCTAGTCCAACCCCCCTGCAGTGAGCAGGGACATCTTCAACTAGACCAGGTTGCTCCAAGCCCCGTCCAACCTGACCTTGAATGTTTCTAGGGCTGGGGCATCGACCACCTCTCTGGGCAACCTGTGCCAGTGTCTCACCATAGAACCATAGAATGTCCTGAGTTGGAAGGGTCCCACAAAGATCATCAAGGCCAACTCCTGTCCCTGCACAGGACAACCCCAAATTCACACCATATCTCTGAGGGCATTGTGCAAGTGCTTCTTGAATAGCATCAGGCTCGGTGCCGTGGCTGCCTCCCTGGGGAGCCTGTTCCAGGGCTCCACCACCCTCTGGGTGAAGAACCTTTTCCTAATCTCCAACCTAAACCTCCCCTGGCACATCTTCCTGCCATTCCCTTGGGTCCTGTCCTTGGTCACCAGAGAGAAGAGATCAGNAGGTTGCCATGCCCTAGGTGTAAAATCTGGCACTTGCCCTTGTTAAACTTCATACGGTTGGTGATTGCCCAGCTCTCCAGTCTGTTCGGATCTCTCTGCAGGGCCTCTGTGCCCTTGAGAGTGTCAACAGCTCCCCCCAGATTTGTGTCATCAGTAAAAATTTCTTCCTTATATCTAGTCTGAATCTACCCTCGTTTAGTTCAAAACCATTAATCCTTGTCCTATTGCTACAGGCCCTACTAAAATGTCTGTTCCCATCTTTCTTATAAGCCCCTTTAAGTACTGGAAGGCTGCAATAAGGTCTCCCCGCAGCCTTCTCTCCTCCAGGCTGAACAACCCCAACTCTCTCAGCCTGTCCTTATAGGAGAGGTGCTCCAGCCCTCGGATCATCTTTGTGGCCCTCCTCTGGACCCGCTCCAACAGGTCTGTGTCCTTTCTGTGCTGGGGACCCCAGAGCTGGACGCAGTACTCAGGCGGGGTCTCACCAGAGCAGAGTAGAGGGGCAGAATCACCTCCCTCACCCTGCTGGCCACGCTGCTTTTGATGCAGCCCAGGATACGGCTGGCTTTCTGGGCTGTGAGCGCACATTGTTGGCTCATGCCCAGCTCTTTGCTCACCAGTACCCCCAAGTCCTTCTCTGCAGGGCTGCTGTCAACCCCTTCATCCCCCAGCCTGTATTGATACCGGGTTATAAGTACATTTCAAGATACTTTGTAATGAAGAAAAAGTAATTATTTTTTGTTTCACCTTGTAATTGTTAAATAATAATAATAATAATAACAACAACAACAATAACAATAACAACAATAATAATATTTACAGTGTTTAGGAAAAGTACCGAAAGCATGTTTACTTATGCTTGCTTCCTGGACAGGATTGGTCTGCTCTAGAGTCAGGGGTATATGCTGCAGCAGTTTTGTGTGTCCAATTCAAAACATCTACTTTCTGAAAGAAACATTCTGTCTTGTTTTTAAAAACCTTCTGTTTGTATTTGATCAGAAAGCAAAATCTTCCTCAAAAGTTTATTTTACTGAATCTCTTTTCCTGACCTTCCCCTGCCCAAGGCTTTGACTTTGACACGTGATGTGCATGGGCAGCATTCTGATTTAGCTTCAGCAGTAAATATTAAAGGAAAGGTGGATGGAAATTCTCATCATAATTTTGCATTATTAGAGCTTGTTGATTTCATGAGTCTGTTTTAGCTTTACTGAGGTTTCTAACTGGGAAGAGCTAAACAGATCTATCAAGTGATTGTTTTATTCAATTTTTTAGTGGCTGGAAGGCTGAGTTATTTTGTCAGGTTTTTTTTTCCATGTACATAAAAGGTTATGGTACCTTGATTTGTTTACAACTTGCAACTTGAGGATGAAAGCATGAGCTTAGTGTTTGAATAATAAGAAACTTTTGGTGTGCTGAAATAGGGGCAAAGCCATTTTTTATCAAAGAAATAAAGATAACAGGCTGGGCTGGATGTTTTTGAGAGGAGGCAGTCTTAATTTTTAAATGGGAGAATGGCTTGATTGAGAGTTTATATGTAGAATAAGTTTAGCTACTCTTATTTTGGTACGCTAAAATTCAGTAATGGTTAAATCTATGTCGTATTCGCTGGGAAAATAGTAAGTAAAAGGATATATGTTTCATCTACCAGTCTGCTCTTCTGTACCTGTTGCTCTCAGCACTTAACATCTAGCATGCTAGGCTTAGTTGTTTGCTCTGTTGTCAGACAGTTCTAAGGCTTTCCAGCAGTTACTCTTTTTGCTTGTATTACATCTTTCATACTTAACAAATAATGCTGACAAAATACTGCCTAGAAAAGTTAATCTTTTACTGCTAGTATTACTAACGCCAGAGAAATGGGAGAAATAGACTTTCAGTAAGTAAAAGTTGCCCAGAGAAAACTTCAGTTTTAGTGTATTCATGGAAAGAATCAAGGAAGTCCAATCATCGTTTTGAATGTTAAAATATTACACTGTTCGTCATAGTTGGATGTGCCACTTAAGCAGAACAGGCACGATGCCATTGTGCAGAGGAGGAAGTAGAACTTGGCATTCTTGTTTTTACAAACAAAAGAAAATTCCTAGATATTGCGAGGCTATAAGTTATGTGCAAGAACACGCATGCCGTTAGTTTGGTTTAGAAGTTGGATAAAGTGATTGATCATATGAACAACAGGGGCTTTCTGATGAGTTCCTCTGTGGAAAGCACAGCTTTATACAACATGTGCTGGAATTAATATGAGGCTTGGAGACTTGGTCAGCACAGCTGAGTGTATGTTTGCATGCCTCTGGTAGTTGCAGATGGGAGGTAAAAACACACTGAAATTTAAAAGTCATGTTGAATATTGTGTTTAGTTTTGCTGCTGGTGATTGATGGCATGTCCTAGAAGACTTGCTATATATGTGCTGAGCTGCAGTAATATGTTATACCTCAATAAGACAAATATGTGAGGTCACAGGTTATGGTTTATACATCTTTTTACTGGATATTTGAGCTTGCAGACAATCATACCAAATAAAAACAAATGCAGTCTGTCCAACTTCAGACATTTCAGAAGGTATTTGTGTTTGGGGACAGTTACATTTTGTAGATCTATAAGATCATCTTGCCTGCTGGAAGAAAGAGGATGGTACGAATCTCAAAAAGTCTATATAGTTTCTGAAGTGCCATCGAGTCTGAAGACTCTCACCTGCAAACTCTCAGTCTCCAGGAGCACTGTGGCTGTGCATGCTCAGAGCTGTGGCCTTGGTAGAGCTCTTCATTTCTCCTTAGTCACCTGAGAGGCCGATTCAGCCTCCTGAGAACTGCTAATGTGCTGATAATATTCAGTTCAGTGTAAAATATGGTAATTCTGACCAGTTTCAGGCATTCAGAGAAGAGGTGATCACCTGTCCGTTTTGGTAACAGGTGAATAGTTAGGATAATCAGGGGATAGGAGCTAAAACCTACACTGCTCTCTGTTTTTAGGGTGCTGTTTTAAGTACTAGGCTAAGCTCCTAAGAATAGGAGCATTTTTCCTTAAATTGTTCTCATGATCAGGAGTTGCTCAGAGGCCATCCTGACCACATGAGTAATTGTGTGAAACAGCGGAAACCCAGATTGCTCGCGTAGAGAAGCTTTTGCTTCCTCTAGTAAATTTTGTATTCGTTACCATGTGCTACTAAGTAAACAGCAGGATTAGAGCATGCCTCCTCTCCAGCCCAGCCCAGAGTGTGGCTAGAACATTCCTCTGGGATGTAGGAGATGTGTATTGAAATCTAGGTTTCACAGAGAGTATCCTGCAGGAGTGGACACGATCCCAAAATGGTTCTTTTCAGCTGCTAGCTAGCGTCAGTGTCCTCCCTCAGAAGAGTGCTGACTAACGTGAGTCCTGCTCTGAAGCTTTTAGGCTGCCTGTTCTTTATATAAAGAAAGTGAATGGCACACCCAAGGTTCTGTGTTCTTTTGTGAGCCATGTATGTAAAAATTACATGTGACAGTTCTTGGTGGTACAGCATTCAAATTTCTTTTGGAACTTTCCCAAAGTGTTTCTCTGGGAACGTTATCTGTATTATAGTGTGTGGTCATTTGTACAAATGCTGCAGTTCTAAAATTCAGTTTAGAATAGATAACTGTCCTTCTAGAATTGCAGTTGTTTCCTTACCAAGCTGAATTTAAAAAAAAAAAATCTCCATAGGAAAAACAGATTTCTTATATTAAGGAAGGTGACTGAAAAAAGGTATAAAATTTTTTCTTTCACATAGTTTGTAAACTGGCTTTCCAAAAAGGCTGCTGGGGAATGTGTTCCTTGTCAGGAGTGTTGAATAAATTCTTGGACAAAGCCAAAGTGAGCAAAAAGTATCATGTTTTATTTTTGAAGTGTATGTCAGCTTTTTAGACTTTTCAAGTGAAATTATACTCCTTAATTTAATGGATGTGTTAAATACTACTGTTGTTTCAGTAGTATCTAACTGAAACAACATGCCTGTCTGAACACTCCTGGTCTTGGAAGCTAATCTCATTTGGTTTGGTAGAAGCTTTCCTAAAAATGGCATCTACTGTAGATATGAGCCAGAATTGTGTCTGATCTCTTGACAAATAAGTCCCAAATGAATTGAAGGTCTCTTCTTGTCTCTGTCAGTTCCAGGAACCCAATGAATAGAAAAAGAGGAGGATTATGTGACATACGTTGTTGTGAGCAGATAGTAATGTAGAAGCAAATATGAACAGGAGCTGAACCTTCTTTTGCTCTATGAGCTCCTAAATTCTGACTCCTTTTTTAAGAAACCCCTGGTCTGGACAGAAATTGTGCAAATGATGTGTAATTTCTTAATATGTAAGGTTTATCAGCAGTTACTAATCTAGTGTTGTTCCAAGTCAAATAAATTGAGTCTCTGCTTGCGGCTTATTTTGAAGTCTGTTGAGATACCTATCGTGAATATTGTCAAATTCATTAATTACAAATTAATGAATATATTTAATTGTTGAAAACACTATAGTTCAACTTTTATTCCTCTGTTTAATATGAGATTATTAAACAGTAAGCGTGTACTGAAAACTGAAGTTTCTAAACAGGAATATTGTATAACTTAATGGTGGTTTGTTTTTTCTGTTGGTTAAATCTGCACTTTCCAAACCCTTTCTCTTTGCCACTCTTGAGCAATGCTTTTTTAAAACTCTAAATTCATGTAGAATAAGCGATGATAACTTCATGCTTTATTTTTTGGCAATCGGGATGTTTTATGATACTACTGTTTTGATATTAGCTTGATAGTATTCCTTTTTGATAAATCAGTTGCTATTAAATTGGCCAGCTCTGACTACGCAAAGGCTTAGGGCACAAACTATTAAAAAAACCAAGTCATTAAATCAGCTTAGGGTTCCTGTTCAAAGACAGCTTATTTCAAAAACAGGCTAAATGTTTTGCTAAATGTTTTCATTCCTTGTCTAACAGTCTTTTAGACTATCTTAACATGATTTTGAGTAAGAGTAGAAACAGAGAGGTTTAGAAGCATCAGCATATTAGACGCTGTTTTAGTAGGTAAGGTGACACACATTTTCAGAAAGTCAGAATTTGAGAAATACTTAACAGCTATTATTTCTTTAGTTACTCTGGAATAGCTACAGTGGTATAAGCATACAGTCTTTGGTAGTACAGCTGTAATTGTCTGCCTAGAAAGTTCCTCACACAACCTTCTTTGCTGAGGGACACTTTCTCACACAATCCCCTGCTGCCTTCCCCACTTTATACTTCAGAAGCAATTTCTATTGCCTATGTTGGGAGCAGCTAAGAGCTTAAGGCTAGTATTTGGGGATATATTTTTACTTCAGGCAAGATTAGATTCATTTTCACTACTCATATCTCGGATATGTTATTTTTGGACCCTTTAGCTTGTGTTTCAGATAATTTTGCAATTTATATTTTCAGTGTTACAACAGCGGAAGGTTTAAGGAAACGGCCATTAATTGTATTTGATGGCAGTTCAACAAGTACAAGTATAAAGGTGAGGAAGACGGAGAATGGAGCTGCTGATCGCCTAAAACCTCCTCCGGCTGGAAGCACCGTCAACACTGTTAGAAGATTGTCAGTTCCTTCAAATGCCTCAACATACATTTCAGCCTCCAGTTTATCAGAGGACGCTAAGCAGGGAATGAGGAATAATGAGGCTAAGCAGAACAATATTTCAAAGACTAACAGCAGCGTGTTGGCTAGTCTGAAGGTGTACCCGTTGTCTCCAGTAGCAGGAACTACTGTCGTGAAGTTAAAGAGGGCAGTTCCAAAAGAAGAATCTGATTTGCCGGTATGTACATTCAGTATCTTGTTTTGCAGCTTGTGTGTTTTTTTAAATGAAACTTGCAGGAGCCAAAGGTAGGCCCTTGTAAGAGTTTTCAGGATTATTTTATTTTGGAGTAATAGTCTTTTTTTTTAGAAACAGGCAAAAGAGTAGCTGGTTTCGTAAAGATCAGAAGGAAAGAAATGAATTAATTTTAACTTTTCCATGGGAAACTTCTGTGCGAGAGAGGCAGCTTTGTAGAAAACATGTATGTAATTTTAAAATTAGTAAGTAGCTAATACTTAAGGTGGTGCTAGTAGCAGTCACATAAAACACAAACAAACTAATCCTACTGGTAGGTCTGAGAGAGGGAACAGGTATTATAGAACGACATGAACAGCCTTAAAGGGAGGATGAGTGGTCTGTTTTCTGTAGCAGGAAAGAAAAACCGGAATGGTAACATTTGTAATAATCACACTTGAATGGTTGAGTAGGTCAAGCTTTCATTTGTCAAAGTGAAGGAAGAGCTATTACGGGAACTGAAGTGGGATGCTGAGAGCTGTAGAATATATCCTTAGAGGAAGAACGCCATCTGGTTTAAATCTCACATAGGAATTGGCAAGCTAGAGGAAGGAACTAGATGTCAGAATCTGGAGAGTTGCCTAGCTGGTGGGTCTGAATGAGAAGCCATAACAACAACCCATACTAGTTGAAGTGAGAGGCCAAAGGTCGAGGGCTCATTTTGAGCCATGGTGATCCTAATCAGGTACCTGGGCTTCTATAAGAAGCTGAGAAAGACATGCTGAGATCTTGAACAGAAGGGTGCTGTTCTCAAGCAGAAGACTGATGACTGAACGGTTAACCATAAAGGTAAATAGTTATCTTCTTTCTGAAAATTAGATTCAGCTGCAAACAAATTTTCTGTAGAGAACTACACTACAGATGGGGGCAGAATGAGGCTGATGATCTGAAGTGATGAGAGAAGAGATAAGGCAGGATATATGAACCCAGGAGGGCATATCTTTGAAGTGTAGGTAATGGTGCTGAATGTAGCTGCCAGCTGGGGAGATAGATAGAACACTGGTTATTTTTGACAAAGGTGTGATTAGTCTTTAAGGGCTTGTCAGTAAGCGAGGAGCAATGGGTCATCTCCTCTTTAAAACGTGCTGGGATGTAGGGATGAGTCTTATATTTGTGTTGTATTCCATCATAATACAAATGAAGGATATTTCACATTTCCACTGGAACACAGGAATATCTGGATTAAATCTGGGCTTCAAAGGAAGAAATAGAAATATCTGCTCTCAGTTGAACTGCAGGGGGAACTTTAGATACGTGGTGTGCAATTACATTGATTACAATTTTCCCAGCACACCAGACCTAACTTCTTTTTTTCTCAATATTGCTTCATAAAATGCTTTCTATTTGTCTCTTTTTTTAAAAAAAATATCTTTTAATGAAAGAATGCAGGTAATATCTTTGCTGCATGGATTGGTAGGTTCCATCAGTTCTGATAAACGTGAGCACCTATATACGTGGCGGTTCTGAAAGACAGCTTTGGCACCTTTTACGAGAATCATGGCTGAGGCCCTGAATTGAATTTATGCTGGAGAGGTGTGTTTCCTACTACCAGTATCACTGATTTATTTTAGTATTTAGAACTCTTCTAAGTACTGGTCAGATGTGAACCTACAGAGCTCTTGAAACTTGCCCAGTATACACCTCACAGCTTCTTTATATTGAATTTAAATGTTCTGTAGGCACAATGATGAACACTTTTAAGTGACGCT
>VZTV01049966.1:0-24075 GCA_013400875.1 Anhinga rufa
CACTAGATCAGGTTGCTCAAAGTAGTTGGTTCTTTGGATAATGAGAATATGCAGAATAAAACAAAGCTTAACTCGAAGTGGGGGTGGGGGGGAGGAGGCAAAAAATCTCATGTCAGCCTGGTCCAGCTTCTAACTAAAAGGGATGAGAACTTCATATGCAGACCAAGCTGCCCTTGCTCCTGTGCAATACGAGCATATTCTCCCGAACCCTCTGGAAGGGTGAAGAAATGCCCCCAGGGGAGGATGAACGCCATTTCCAGCTGTTTGGTTTGAGAGCAGCCGAGGATGTTTCTTGCGCAGCTCTGCGGGGATGGATTCAGATGTCTTGAACTTCAGGGATCTGGGGGCTGGTATCAGGTCCAAGCCGGTATCTCAGTCCCCTCCAGAGCTCGTGGGGGGCCCTGGGTCACCATGCCTGGCTTGGACACGTCGCGGGATGGGGTGATTTGCACCCAAGGAAAGCCAATTTCTTACACCGACTATAGGGAAACTTCAGGTAACTCCAATAGAGCCACCTGCACTGGAAACGTCTACATCTGGAAAGGCAGACTCTGTTCTAACAGCTGCTTGGAAATTTCTCTAAATTATACACAAATTCCTTCAAAAAAATCATATATTTTCAAGAAAAGAAGCCCAGCTTTCCCATAGGAATTTGTATCAAGAACATTCACATATCTAATAAATTTGCTAAAAATCACTTACATTGACTTTTAACCAAACGCAACTTCTTTATCTACTGTATTCTAAAGATCAATTTTTTTTTTTAAGAAAACAAGCAACACACTTTCCATCATAAAATCCCATCGCTTCCCTCCTGTTAATAATCAGAAGGGGAACATTTAGTTTGTGCATAAAGGGATAATTCATTCATTCTTGAAAGTACATGAATAAATATAAGTTGTTCAGTGCTTAATTATCTAATCTCCTGAGGGTGATAAGTGATGGATTCATTATGTAAATAGGCATAAGTAGTCTATTTTAGACAATAGTTTACATAAATGCATTTGTTTTTATTTTAAATTCCTATTTCCCTCAGATTGAGAGCAACGTTGATATGATTAATTTTTGATAAAATATTCCCATGTTGCGTCAACAGTGTTCCTCCTAGATTGTAACAGCCACGCATTTCCCCAGTCAATTTATTAATTTGAAAAGTAAAATTGCTAATCATCTAGTAGGCTCTCCGAATCACTTCTGGTAGTCAAGCCCGTTAAACACTTGACTCAAAAGATTTGTCTCTTTCTTATGAAGAGTCAAAACCATACTGTAGTACACTGCATATATACTATATATACACTACATACTGTATCATACATACTCCGAATAGCTATGGGAGAGCAATTTTAAAACCTCTCACTGAACCCACAGAAAAAAAGACCATTATGGATTTTTGGGACAGACGAGCGGTGTTACAGCTGCTCTCCGTGTTTCGCACTCTCTACTCGAACCTATTGAATTGACAGAAATAATTAACGTCAGGTTTTTTCTCTGCCACAAAAGCAACAGTTGCCTCTTGTAAAAGGTTTATTTCAGCATTTCTAGGACTTCAGAAGTTTTTCCCAGTCCTTCAGAAACATCTTAGCTTTGAAATGGAGAACTCTTTAGCATGGGCAGGTTTTTTCAAAGCAATGAAACTTTTAAGAACAGCCACTATCTGTATTTGAACAACGGTATTTCAGAGTTTCAGAGGACCAAAAACCATATGAAACCACTAAACTTTTTTTGTAACTTCTGTAAGTTACAGAGCTGAGCTGATTTATACCTGATTTAAGGCAGAAAAAGATAGCTTCTGGTGGAGGATGTGGCATGCCAAGTTTCTCCCTGGAGTGAATTTTTATGGCTGCTCTATAAACCCCTGGGGTTTATCATGGAAATACTGTCAGACCATTAAGTCCAGGGTGACTTGTGAGAACCGCTGTAACGTGTACGTAAATTACTTCGAAAATAGAGACAAGTCAGGCCACAGGGTATTTGGGGTTCAAGAAGCATTCACATATAGTTTAAAACCACCGCGACATCAAAGATGGCTGCACTGAACTGCTCCAGTCCCTCACTCTGTTCATTTTACTCTGAGTTCTCGGCCAGCATTATACAATGAATGCGATACACTGAAAAATGCATGAACCAGGAGCCCAGAAAAAAGCCCCGCACTGCTTCTAAACCCTACATCAAGGGTTTCTAACAAAAAAAAAATAATCCCAAGCATTCAAAATCAGGTGTATTTATTTCTTTCCTATTCCCACATTTACTGCGTTCATAAACAACCATATCAGTGATAGCATACCTTTCCAGTTGTAAATAAGCATTAGTCATATTTTTCATGGAGCTTTCATTGCTCTTTCTATGGATGACTGAAAATTTAGCTGTGGTGATTATATGGATTTTGCATCTTTTCTGACTGTAGCTACACTCAGGATACTTAATAAATGCAAGGACTCTGCTCTCCTGTGCTCGCGTCGTCCCGAGCCAGAACCTCCCCTATTTCATCCCCCTCCTTCGCCTTCCACTCCAACCATTGCCCATTTGGGTTTTGCCTCATTAAAGGCAGAGTTCAGTCTCTCTCCAAGGCTTTTGGTGGCTTTCCTTACAAACGGCCTCCCTGGTCCCAGGCCAGCAGTATAAAATCAGAGCACATTTCATTTGTAAATTATAGTTACATAAGCAGGGAAAAAACAACGTAATAAAAAGCGAGCGGCTATAGGGCATACCCAGATATTTATGTCAGGCACCTCTGGCTGGATGTGGGACTCGCATAATATCGTTGAGAAATGCTGCCTCCCGGGCTGCAAAGCAGGATTACGGACATAAAGACTCCAGCTACGCTGGGGCTCGGCTGAACGTGCATCTTGAGGACGCATTTCTCCTCGTCCCGATGGTGCTGCTGGTCCTGCCCTGGAGGGTGAGGCGTCGGACGGATTTAATGCGTGCTGCAGTGATATACAGCTCTGGAGCTGGCCCAAACAGTGCAAATTCGGCTGGGGGGGACCGTGCAAGGTTACAGCAAGGTTGCTTGGCAGCAACATTTATCCAGATAACATCTTGTATTTTAAAAATACATTAGTTGATATAAACTTCTGCATCAGCACTCTCGTCCGTGTCCTTCCTACATTCAAAACCACCTAACTGACGTTGAGGAGAGAGTCGGAAATGTGCAGATGAACAGCAGCGATTTGCAAAGAAACAGGTAATGAAATAACATTTCCTTCTGGAGAGGAGGGTGAAGGGAAACCGAAGAGCAAAGAACAGAACCTAAAGAAAATCCCCTGGTTCGTGCTATCAGCACATCTATTGTTGTGGGCAGGTTTTCTCCCGGATAAACCTTTCCAAGCTGAATCCCCTACAGTTAAGAGCCTTTTTAACAACCGCACAGGAAGGGCCGGGTAATTCATCAGCGCTCCTGCTCGATGCCTGGCAGGCAGCTGGGACTTTTTAACAAAATTTTGAATCAGCATTTCAAAGCCGGTGTAGCTTGGCGTTTCCCTGGGTTTAGTGTCCACGGGGAACTGCAGGACGGACAACAGAAGGTTTGGAAGGGACCAGCAGGGAAGGGGTAAGCACAGGTTTCACGCCACCGCCGAGACGGCTTCTGCCGTGGAGCGGAAACCTCTGCAGAGAGCTCCAGAGGTGAGGATGAGTGGTGGTGGTGGCAGGAGAAGCAGATTTAAGTCCTCGCCCAGAAAGACAGTGAGCCCCGCTCTGCCTTGGTTTTTCCCCATGGGAAAGACCTTTCTGGGCCATTCTAGGAATAACACGTTTGAAAAGACTGCTCGGCAACCACAGTAACAGGAGCCACACAACTAGCCACAGGCGTGTCCTGTCTGTGGATTTCTCATTAAAACATCCTTCCAGGTTCATAGATAAAATCCACATATAAAACTGAAATTTAATTACGCCAAAATACTTTGAAGCAGAGATTTGCAGCTACTGCTGTGAAAAACTTAAATTCCAGTAATACAAGAATGATAAATGCTGCATCCTTGAAAGTAACAGGAAAAACAAATCATCCAGACTATCATATTAAAAGGCATATTGAAAAACAAGATATGCTGGCAAAATCAAATGCGGCCAGTCATACTTTGTGTACCAACCGACATTAGCTTCTTGAAACTTTTAAATCTGCAGAGCAAAATGATTTATAGAAGCTGTTCTTTATCGTTCAGGCTTATAAGTCTTCTGTCACATAAAACCCCCTGGCATTAGAAGAACATTCAGGTTGCAAAGGGAAGCAACTGCAGGAAAGGAGAGCGGAGACAGCCTGCATCGCTTGGGTCGCACGCACGCTCTTCTTAATTCTGTCAGCGTACGCTATTTTTGCACAGAACAGACAGGGCTTATTTGGAGAGCACCTATTCAATATTTTGTTTTTCTTATCTTATATTCTCAACCTTATTTTCAACTATTCAAATGCAGCTCTGAAGGCAGAAATGATTCATTTCTCCCTGGATTTTTCTGTAACACCCTTCACAGTTAAATCCACTTCAGAAACGCTCATGAGGACCTTTGACGTGTTTGCTTTAAGTGAGTTGTGCGGCCTCAGAGAGGGATTATTTGGCACAAAGTACTTTTTAGCCCCTCTGCCTCATTCCTGCTCAGCTCCAGCCTGCTCCCAGCCCCGACCTGGCCGAGACCTCCCGTCCCTGCCAAGCTTCAGTCGCCCCATGGAGGGCTGGTCCCAGTCTCCCTTCCCCATTATCACAGGCACAGCTCTTCCCACCGCCTCCAGAGTCGACATCCGTCCTCTTCACACCTCCCGCATCTGGCAAAGGCTGACGGGGACGAAACGTGGCGTGGGCGGCCTCCACCGCTTCTCACCCGAGGAATTTCTCTGCCAGATCCTGAGAAGTATTTCACCTGCGCAAGTCCGTGCAAACTACACCTAAGCTTGCACCTTAAGGCTCGCCCCGCTCGGGCTGCCTCTCCCCCCGCAGCCCTCAGCCCACCTCTGCTCTCCTGCCGCACCATCCTGCTGCAACCCGTTTGTCGCCATCCGTTCCAGCCAACAGTATGTAAAATAATGAGCACGTTTCCATCCCTTCTCCCTATGAAAATGGTCTTTTCCCCCTCCCTATTTTTCAGTCGTTCCCTTCTCAATTTCCACCGACTGTATCTCATTATGTCTTTGTACGCGATATAAAATGGCTCTGTGCTACCCACCACCTCCTCCCTATACAGGTGATTATAGGCCGCAACACATAGATTTCTCTTGTACTAACAGAATACAATCTTAGATATCACCCTTTTGGGTAACAGCTGTTAAACATTGACTTTTTACGCTGATTGCAGTAGGTACATGCCTTGTTTACGTTTAATGATCGCAAATTAAAACCAGCTCAATAAACTGAACATTTGAGGAATGCACATTGCACCGTATATAACGAACTATTGCTTGGTTAAGTCTGTAACTTAAATACAAACACAATCTTTCAATGTATATTTAATTTACAACAGCCCAGAAATCGAGTGGGCCAAATGAAAGCTTGTTTAATGCTAAATTATTTGCCAGCACAGCCACCATATGCCAAGGGCCACAAATAACAATATTCATCACATCAAGAGTCTGGGGATAGTTTCTTTTTAAGATCTTTAGCACGGTGCTCCTCACAAATATCAACCAGATGTTCTGTTTTTCCATGAAACAAGTCACTTTTAATGTGAAGAAAAAAACCAGAAATTCTCTCAGGCTACAGGTCCACGTGCACATCACAACAACATCACAATCAAGAAGTGATTAAAGCCGTGTCCCTCCTCAGAGCCGGTTCCTCCCTGAATAGGAACCTTCCTCGCCTGCTCCAGCCAGACCTTCCTCCTCCTCTATTTTATGCAGCTATGCAGAGACACAGAAACAACGTCCAAAATATATTCATTTACTCACTGAAGGTCAGATACAAATTAGTACATCATAAAAAGCCACTATCTTGCACAGAACATCAGCACTGATGGCTCAATTGCTTTTGCAAATATCTTCCCTAAATAACATCTCTGTGATAGGAAAACCGCAGAAAACAGTATTAAAGTGTAGCTACTGCTCATGATGTCAAAGTTAAAAATTTCCAAGATAAAACCTGCAGCCATTCCAAGTATTAATAAGATCAGTGGCTGGTTTGTACACGCCAGTATATATTATCCATTGTGTAAATCACGGCTTTGATAATGAAATGATTTTCACAAACGTAACATGACATTCATTCACTAAGATATAACACATACCTGCAGGGCATTCAGTGAAAAGCCTTCTGCAGTACTTTAATAGATGTATACTCCTTTGCGGCTTATATCAATTCAAAGCAATCTCAAATCCTACATTTTTAATTGGCTCAACTGTGTTATTATTAATTTGAGTAAACAAATCAATGGTAATTTATGGAGCTACTATTCAGTTAGTCCCAACTCTGTTGCGGTGCCAGATATGGTGCCCGGCAAGGTTTGGTTTGGATATAGGTTTGATATACGGCTAGTGAGACAGAGCACGCTAAAAGGGCCCAACCAGCACCAGGGATTCACGGGGCAAAGGTTTGTTCAAACATATACTAAAAAAAAATACGGTTCATGCCCTTGAGAGCCGCAATGGCAACATGCAATAAGGCCAGAAGACGGCACAGGAAACCAAGGCACGGTTAGATAAAATGACTTGTGTCGAGCAGAGCAGACCTTGTGTCCCTGCTCATGAGCGGTACTGCCAACCCCCCCCCCAAAATGTCATAAATTACTGTGGGAAGAATCCCTGAATTCTGCTTTCAGATGTTTTCACTATGGTGGCCAACTCAGCTACAAGTATTTGGGATTTCTCTGTTTCTGGCAAGACCCCAGGCGCCTGAGTGAGTGTTTCTGGCAGTGGCTAACCCTAGGTGGAAGGGATTTAATAAGCATTAGCTAAATTATGCAATTTGAACAGGCGACATGAATACTCTCTCGTTTCTTTTACAGTTACTCTTAATCTTTTGCCAAACCTCTAATTTCTCTATCTTTTCTACTACTTTCTCCCTTCCTTTTACTAAGGCTACATTAAGCAAGACAGAAAAATGCCAATGTGAGGAACTGAGAAGATTGCCTCTTATCCTATAAAAAGGGCATCCCACAAAAGAAAACGCCTCCAACTAGTGCCAAAAGCTGAGAGACACCACCCTTTCAGTCCAGGCCAGATCAAGGAGGACTGTAATCTTCCACCCCCGTTTCATTAAGAGCAGAGGACTGCAGCGCTCGGCGCTGCCATGAGCAAAGCAAACCTCACCTCCAACCGCGGGCAATATGAACTTTTCAGGAAAATTCCTTCAGACCCTCTGCAGAGCGGTCATCGGTCGGCTCATTGCACCGGCTCACAGCACAGCGAGGGCTGCGGGCAATGCTTGGTAAACCTTGCCAAATAAATTGAGCAGAAGTATAGGATCAGGTCCTGTAACTATTCAAGCGTGCTCTGAAATGACCCCTGCTCATCTGTGCTTTGGCTGTCCCCCTGCAGCAAGCCGCATCACTGATGCAAGAGCATCAGTGGCGTCTCAAGGCGTGCACCAAGGACTGCCTTGCACAAGCACGTTCTTTGCCCCAAGTGAAAAGCTATGCCTGTAATTTTAAATCCCCTCTCTGAAGCCATGGCTATCTTATTATACTTCCTGCACTGCAAATCATTAACTCTTGGTATAAATCAAGAGCAATGCTTATATAGGAAACATCAAGGATGAAGTACTGAAGTCAGGGTCAGGGACATGTTGTGAAAAAAGGCTCTTAATGATCCAGAGTAATATATTTCAGATGTTTGAGCAAACAAAGCATTCATAAACCACGGCAGAACTGCTCCTTTCAGACTGAATGGAGCCTTTATTCCCAAGTTACAGATAATAGTGATTGAAGGAAGAAGAAAAGCCGAGGACACTAAACCAAGTAAAGCAGTGCTCCCCAATATTTTCAAGCAGAGAGGCATAGAAATATTTCACAATGATCTGCTGTAATACTGCCTACTGCAGCGTGGAAACTTGCTTAAACTATTTTCTCCTAGCTTCTTCACTTAACAATACCTGAGGGTATTAACTGGCCATCAAAATTTATGCTACATGTTTAAGGAAAAAGCATGCTTATCTCCTGTAGGGTTACATAGGTTCGAAGGTAAAAATCAGGAAATCCCTCCTCCCTAGTCTTCCGTTAATATATGGCACACCAGCTGTGTGCCTCCTTGAACAACACCCCGAGGAGAAGCCTGGCCGCCACGCCTGCCAGAGCACTGCTGGTGCGCTAGAGGAAAATCCTGCGTGGACGGGTCTCCTGTGAACAGGGTCTGGGGAAGACTTGGGGTCTGAAGTGGCCTCGCTCCAGGACTACGTGGACCGTATCACTGCAGCTTACAGTTTGCTGCCATGGCAGCGGGAGGTGCAAACCCGCACTTGCTCCTGAGGCACGAAATGCAGCAAATGTCCAAGAACTCAAAAGGGGATTTTATGACAGAAGTGGATGTGAGTAGTTTATGTTCAACTAATATACGGTGGGAGACGTTGGCATTTGTCCAGGATGTCAAGGTTAACAACAACCCCTCTATTACAAAAAATGTTATGGGTGAATCTTAAATGACTACAGATGGTCAGGTGTTGATTTTGCATGTCCTTTGAAAGACAGTACTGTCAGCAAAACAGTGCCTTCTAACCAAATTTTGAAGTTCAATACTCTGTCAGCAGGAAGAGTGTTGGCTCTTTAACTGACTCATCAAAACACTGTTCTTTTAGTTTCCTCTAGTGACTTTCCATTCGACTACTGCTCTGTTGTTGGTTCTCCAGAACAGGAATATCTGCACAACTCACAGTTGGGTTTTTTTCTCCTCTCCCCAGTAATAGTCCTTTATGGAAAGAACGTAAAAATCCTTGCTTTACAGATGGTGAGCTGAAGCAGAGACAGACGTTATTTAGCTGCAGTTACACAGTGTATCTGAACCAGAACCAGACACATGCCTTATTTCTCAAGGTTACTCTTCCAGCCTCTCCGAGATTACTTTATAATCCCATTGTGGGTGCAATAGCTACGTACACACAGCTGCCTTCTTGGACCACTCGTCTTAAAATGCGAGCAAGGTTTGAGTTTTCAGTGGTTGTCATGCCTTGTTTTGACTTTGGCTTCTGCAAGGGCTTGCAGAGGGGCAGAGTGGGGACAATTACCATCGAACCTGAAAAACAGTCTGAGAGGAGACCGAGGGCTGGATTAAAATATATGACCACTGAACTAACAGCCTAATACTACAAGAAATGTCATCACAGGACCTTCTGCACCGTCATGCCGTTACATTACACTAGAAGTCATCTGGGACGGTATTGCTGGAGTCTTTTGATCCTTGCTTGGCTTTTGCATGTGCTCTGGAGACCTGCACCAGCTACCCCTCCCAGGAGCAAAACAGGGCGTGCTACCCCGTGGCAATGGTGCCTACGGGACCAGGACAACAAGGCACCTCCTTGGCTGTGCTGGCACCTTCCTTGCCTCTTTTCTACTTCAGCTGGAAGCTTTTGTTCAGCCCCCATTTCTGATGGAGAAGATGGCCCTGTGTCCTAGGCCAGGTGCCCCCCATGCAGGTCAGGGCTAGGGTCCCGGCAGCACTGCTGCAGGGTGCTCCGCTCCTCCTGGGCTCCCTCCCAGCCTCATCACCCTGACATCGCTGTCACATTTATCATCGGGCAATGCACGCAAACAGAAAATACAATAGACTAACTCATTTATTTCCACTTGTTATTGATGACCTTTCATGACTTTCATAACTTCGCCTCGCTCTACCACTCATGAGTTATGAGGTCATCCGTAACTCAGGGAAATAAATGAAGGTTCCCATCAGCCTATTGTATATCCCCATTTATTACCTTTTTATTACCAACCTTTAAAGTTTTATCCCCTAGTATCTTGTTTTACAGTGGCATAACATTCAGATGCGGGCATGTATATGAATCATGCCAAAATGGGTCAGTTCAGTTGGGTTTCACTGGAGGAAGAGCTATGCTGATCCACAGACACTACTGCCATTTCTTCCAAGCCATCAGACCATGTCTGAGCCTCAACAACCAAATTATGACACTGCTCAGGATCTTGTGTTTGTGCTAAACGAGGTGCAATGTACTCTTCTGACTAATTCATGCTAAGATCATTTGTGGAACAAGGTTTGCCATAGAAATGACAAAACATATCATTGGTTCAAAGGTTTAAAGATGTCTGAGGGCTAGCTGCTAGAGGGTATGATGGCTCTACCGTGTTGCATACAACATGTTGAATAATGATCCTTGAAAAAGCTTCAGCTGCAGCATTTCTGATCAAGTGCAGTGCTTCTTAACAGAATCACTTGTCTCTGACCTGTCAGTAAAATGCCAGAAGAATTAAATCAGGCAGTACAGCAATCCTCAAGGTAATACTTACATTCTTTGGCTGTATTTATCACAGGAGCTCCAGATGCTTTAATGACCACTTTTGCAGGACACGGCAGCCTGTGCATACGCCTTCATGGCCGCGCTGCTTCCCACGGAGGTGCTGCAGTTCCCTCAGGGTCCTCGGCTTCACGAACCGTAAAATGAGCCATGGCCAGCGCTGGCCTGGGGAGAGCCCTCCTTAGGGGGAGAAGGGAGGGAGGAGAGGATGCATTTGCCAGCTAAGGGCAAACTCCTTTGAAAATCTGGGGCTACATACTCCATGCCCGAGTTGGGGCAAGCGTGGTCCCTTCTCCGTGCAACAGAAAACCACAAAGGTCGGGAGGCTTCCCTAAGTCTAGAAGCAGACTAAACCATGAGGAAGGCTAGAGCTGCCTTCCAGAAGTTTTGCGTGACACAAGGAACTGCAGCTGCAGAAATCAGCTGCTGATCAGCATAGACAAACGTGAAATAATTAGCCCATGAGCAGAGAACCTATCGAGGGAGCAGCTGCTAATTGCTGCAGTCATGTGCAACACTCAGCAGGACTTGAGCATTAATTTATTTTTAACAGAAACCTTCAAGACCATCATTTAGTGTTCAGTAAGAAAATCAAAGCAAAGCTATTACGGCACGAGAAAACAAAACACATCATGACTTCTCTTCTTGCTTTCTGTACCTAGCTGGCCGTGGTGAGGAGCATAGCGTCACTGCCCTGTGAAACCGATACTGCAGCCCCAGACAAAGTCCAAGACCCGAAAGGTTGAGGGTAGGACATAAATAAAGTCCTCACTACTTTAACAGGGATTAGCCACTGAAGCTTTCAAAATGTGAAAGGATTGAAGACCTGATAATATTGATATATTGCCACACTTGTAAAGAGTAAGAGAGTGCTATAATAAGGAAATATGGGCAGACTGGAGAATTCAGAGCAGCTTCATAAAATAAAACAAATAGATCTTCAAAAATATTTTTTGCAGGCAATTAAGTGAAGTCAAGAATATGGAGGGAGCACTGGCTTGTTTCCAAAGGGAAGGCTAGAAAATAAATTGAAAGGACAAGAAAATTGTCTCTGAATCAGGACCAAATTCCGTAGCTCATGGGACCGTTTCTACTGACTTTGTAGAAAGTCAGTTTGCCCTAAAAATACAAACATCCATGTCCTTCCCTGTCCCCAAATGAAGGTTCCCCCTACCTGGAGAGCAGGGAGCTCCCCATCCCCAGTTCCTGCTGAAGGATTTATTCCCCACAGCTCAGGGCAGGGGGGGGAGAGGGGAGAAAGGCATTTGTGCCAACCTTGAACCATGCCTGGGAGCTGATCCTAGAAAAAGAAGAGCAGACCCATGATCCCCTTCCTGAAAGGATGCTCAAACCCATGTAAAACTGTCCTGCAGAAGGAATACCATGTGCTTGAACACACACTGCTCTTGGGAACAGAAGTAAGGAATATGACCCTCTGCTTTTCTGTAACAGTTTCCCATTGCAGATCACACTTGTTTTATTTGTAATGGGAAAAACCTTCACTTAAGTATCCTTTCTTTCCATAATTCTTCCTTGTTTTGTGAACCAGCACCTTCTCAAATAATGCTTCCCTGCAATCCTTGGTAAGAAGGTGGGTCTAGAGGAGCTGAGCAACAGATTATATAGCCTGCAGAAGACTTTATTGGCAGTAGGGTAGAAGTCTTTTACAATTCTTTACAGGTGAACGGGGAAAACTCAATAATGTTCACTATCATTATTGAGTATAGTTATTAGCTTTGAACGTTTTCTAAAATAAGCCTGTCATTAAGACAAACGTCTTGTTAATGGTAGGAATTTCCCAACTGAAGCATTAAAAAACCTGCAGTGCCTGCATCATTAGCTGCCTCGGAAAGCTCCTCTGCTCTCCCCAGCTCCATGTCAAAACAGCCAGTGCCACCTTCTGCTCCACTCGTCGGCACCACTTCCACCCCAGAGCCTCTCCCATAGTGACTCCTACTCTCTGCAAAGCCTCTCATGGCTCTGTCACGTGCTGATCCTTTCCATCTGCATTGTGGATGAAGAGGACATCTCCACTAACTTGGAGCGGAGGAGAAGAACGTTAGAAGACTAGAAGAAAGGCCACCACGTCATGTCCCGCAGCACATTCAGCTGCTTGATGTGTGGGATGAAACTGATATGACTGTGGCAACTGCAGCTCTATGTAAGGAAAAGCCAACAGGAAAAAACTGGGCAAACCAACAAGTTTTTCTCCTGAAAATATGGCCCGATTATATGCCAGATGTTGTCCCAGTCCTGCTCCCATCCTCTCCATCCTGTCCATAATCATATCCTCCAAACTCTCTATGCCCACGTCACAGCTCATTCTGCCAACACGCCACAATGACACTACGCAAACCAACAGGGTAGGGGACTCCTGGTGCACGTGGTATACAAGTTAGGACTGAAACTGGAGATCCCCTCCATACTTAACAGAGAGAAAGCCAGAGGTTCCTCTCTCTGACTAGTGAAGGTAGTGAAAGCCCAAAGTAACCCAGGTATTAATTTAAGCCCCTCGGTTAGATGTCCTGGATTAGGTAGGATGGAGAACGGGTGCTTCGGGACATACTTGCATCACATTTCTGTAAATAAAAGTAATGTTTTCCATTACAAAATGCAATTAAAAAAAAATTTTATAAGCCTGAGGGTACCTGACATTTTCTTCTCTCCCTTCTAGAGTGAAGGTAGCTTTAGCCAGCACTGTGCTTCCTGTTTCAGTACAACAGAAGTTAATATTTTCAGGATTAGTATATGCCCTCCACAGAGTCAGGTTCATACCAAGTGGTTACCAGCACGTCTTGTGGGAAGGGGCACTGCGAGGGATAGACTACAATGACTTGTTTAAATATTTAACACCTTATGTTCACAAGTCTTGATTCTTGTCTTCCAAAGCCTGATTTTTAACCTTACCGTGATAATCAAAATTTTAATCGTGACAGGTGTCGCTGAGCCTCTGCACTGCTAATAGCATCTGGAGCCAGCGAAAATCACCTTGCACTTGAAATGACCTTGGCAAAGTGACTTCTATTGAAATAACTGAGCTTCCCAGGTTCTTCTCAAAATAATAGAAATACATCTTCTGTAATGTAATTTAAGAACTAGGTACCAGGCTAAGGGCAGTTTTGATTTTATTGATATTAGTTTAGTGAACACTGTATATTGTAAAACTGATAGAGTGGGAAAATGACTTCGCTAGATATCAAATTTGATGGAGCTGGTAGCTGACTGCAAACGTAAGTACGGGAACTATCACCTAAGGAGGTACTCAGTATTTCATTGTGGATTTTTTAATGTTTCATATTCAGAATAACCTAAAACAGTGGCCCTGAAAACAATAAAATATGCTTGTGTAATACCACCATTTATGTGCAGTTACACTTCATTATCCCTGTAATCTAACATGGTGGCTCAAAAAGGAGAACATGAACATTTTCTGAGTGATTTAGCAAGATGCTTTAATGATGTATTGAAAATGAACATTGACCCTATGTAATAGGTGCTAAACTGACACTCTTAAAGCACTCCATCCGTTTCACTCAGACTGACTATCTTTCTTAAATCATCAGTGTGTCATTTTTATGATGCAGATCCATCTATTGAGACTATGGGACTGTGAAATGTCATAAAAAAAGGCAATAAGAAAAAAAATAAAATTAAGTTGCAGGTGGCAAGTATTAGCATTTCAAAAATGTTCTGTTGCATTACGCTATTATTCCGTCTCTGTCAAGGGGCAACAAGATTCAATTCTCACCTTAAAGAGCCTTGGTTTTAAATGCATTAGCTCAGGGCGTGAGGAACTCCTGTGCCAGCTGAAGGGCATTTTACAATAAAGGTAAAATATATTTAGGACTAAATTTGATAGGACACAAGGGTCGGCCTCTCCCTCAGACGACAGAGCTATGATTGCTTCTTTTCTTCCCTGTTGTGTTCCTTAGCTCCCAGGGTTTTCACAAATTAAAGCGTTGAAACTTTTTGCCCACCGGAAAAGCTGGAATAAAAGGCAGGGTGGCAAGGGAGTTAATTGTAACCCTAAAAGGTCAGGCTCTCTAGCCGGCAGGGCTCGTCCGAGTGTTTATGCAAAGCAGACCAAGGACATTTTGTTATGGAAAACAGCACAGAAGTGGTTCCCTTCAGCTTATTTCTAACTCTCGAGTTTTAGACTGAAGTGAGATTATAAACTGACTTAAATCCCCTGAAATCACCACCAGGCAGAGGAACATCCCGTGCAGGATGTCAAGGATCTTTAGTACGGTTTAAGGGCATACGTGAGGCTTTGAGTGGAGCTATAATTAAAAAGTGTAATTATTCATAAAGATTTCCTAGAGAGGAGCAGGCTGGCACTTCAATGGTAGGACGCCATCAGCCGTCCCCGTTTGCGGCGACAGAAGGATTCATTCTGGCTCTCACCGACACCTGCCGCCACCAGCGGATTTTTATACTTGGAGACCAAAGACACCAACTCAAATATATAGTGAAATAATTCAGTAAATCTGACTATTTCCATAGAGTAGTACCTAGAAAACTCCTTGTACTCAAATGCGTGAGCACCTCAAGAACTAACTGTAGCATCTATTTATGATACCCGGGGAGGAAGGAGGTCATTTTAGCCGCAAGCCTGGCCTACTTGGCTATGCAGGGGCACAGAAATTCCCCCACAGTACCCCAAAACTCCAATATCCTTGTCTTAACAAGTGCTGTGACACAAACATTCTCAAAGATGTCTAATAGATTTTGATTTGCAGCTCCTAGAGAAAATAAACTAAATCTTTTGAACCCATTGCAGGTGGCGTAGAAATAATCTGTATCATTCCAAAGCTGCCGTTTTAAACGCCAGCCTCTCTGTACAACCAAAGGCTGTCAGCATTGTATTTCTCCAAACTGAGATGATTATCTTCCATGTTCATGGAAGTTACACCACACTAATGAGTCATAAATGATTATAGTTGATGCCTGCTGCTCTGCCAGGTGGGAATTTACTGTCAGTGCAATTCTGGGTGGTCAGGATACATCCCCACCGGGTTCTCTCTACTGACCACCCTCCTCTGCGCACACAAAGTAATGCTATCAAAGACTCATAATTTTCTCAAATTTTGGTTAATTTTTTATATGTATGGCAAATTCAGAAAAAAAAAATTCCTGACAGCCCAACAGCCGGGTTTAAATCCAATACTGCAAAACATCCAATATTAGAATTTCACACTGTAGTGGTAATAATAAGATTTTTTTTTCTGTAGCATGGACTAAACACTGGACATTTCTCTAATCTTGTTAGTGAAAGCTGCCGAGCAATTCTCACTGCGGTTTCCAGAAAGCAAATAAAAAAGACAAATTCATTTTCAGCAGGTTCCTGGCATGGAGAATTTCAGCTCAAACAGATTCGGTTTGGCAAAGGCATAAGAACTGGAAATAAAATCTCTCTACGGGAAGCGTCGAGCAGAGGCTGCTCCCAGGCAGGCCGTGGGGCACGCCGGCACCCGCAGCCCCGCAGAGGGTGGGCAGGAGCGGAAAGCTCCATCTTTTTCCTAAACTCCCCTCTTTTCTTGCCTTGTTTGCCCTTTCTTGGCTCTTTCTGAAACGCTGATATTATTTCAAAGTCTTGGCCGTACAACCCACCTCCTGTGAAGTCCTCTCCTTCACCTCCAGCCCTGCACCCCTTCCCCTCTCCACGACCAACCCTCTCTCTGTTCCACCAAACCCACCGCCGAGGCGGCTGCTGGAACACGCGTCCCACCGCTCTCCCCATGGCACAAACGGCCTCCCACTGCCCCTGCAGCTTCAGCACCAGCGGCCTGTCTTCAGCGATCAAAACCGAGGGTTTAAAGCCTGCTGATGACCAGGGGTTTGGGGTTGTTACCACTGCCCACAATCCCAGAACCCCAGCGCGGCGGGGGCTGGCAGGGCCCTCCGGAGCTGCCCCCGTCCAGCCCCTGCGTGAGCAGCACCCCCAGAGCAGGGGCACAGGACCGCGTCCAGGCAGGGTGGGAATGGCTCCAGGGAAGGAGACTCCACAGCCTCTCTGGGCAGCCTGGGCCGCTGCTCTGGCACCCGCACAGCAAAGGGGTTTTGCCTCAGATTTCAGGGGAACTTCCCGTGTTCCAGCTTGTGCCCGGTGCCCCTTGTCCTGTCGTCGGGCACCGCTGAGAAGAGCCCAGTCCCACCCTCCTGACACCCGCCCTTCAGATACTGATAAGCCCTGATGAGATCCCCCTCAGCCTTCTCTTCTCCAGGCTGAACAAGCCCAGGTCTCTCAGCCTTTCCTCACCAGGGAGATGCTCCATCCCCTGAACATCCTTGTGGCTCTGCGCTGGCCTTGCTCAAGCAGCTAATCCAATTTCTTTTAATTCTTCCTAACTAAATCTGGCATACGATGATTTTCAAGTTCTTGAATGGGCAGCCTCTGCAGCAGCCTTTCAGGTGTCCACAGTATATGAATGTGTGAACTCCTGGAGATATAGATGCACACACAGTCATACACCCCTAAAGCACGCTTCAGTATACGCGCTTCCCCCAAACCCATTTAATTCCAAAATGGAAATGCACAGGAAATACTTTTTCTTTGACAACCCTGATATTTGTGCAGTAAGTGAATTGGGAGTGATTCACCCCTACGGTAAGGAATTTGCAAAACATATTCTAACTGTTTACTATATCAAACAGTTTAAATTATGACTGTATTTTATCTTTCCGTTCACAGAAGGCTGGTTTTTTCTTTATAGGCATTCATCTAATGGGATTCTGTCTGTGCTATTTTCCCCTGTGACTGGTAGCGGGAGTCTTCAGTCAGCAGTTTCGTTCCTGGAATAGGTTTTATTTCAATGGGTTCTGGAGTACGTGTTACTCAGTAATAAATAAGCGCTAACCAAGCCGGGACGATTAAAGATCAATTAAGGCACAATAAATTTTATAATAGACTGTAGCAACAGAAGGTTGTTGTGCTTCTCAGCCCAAGGACTGAACCTCATGGCACTGGAAAAGCTGAACGATGGACAGTTTTCCTGGTTTTCCTGCATTACACAATGGAGGATGGTCTGCTTGGATACAGAATGGAGGGGGAAAAGGAAAGAAGGAAGGTGGAGGATGGGAATGCCATGCCATGCTACTGGCAGGGCGCTGTATATTATCCTTGAGTTTCCTAAGGGATGCAGTTAACAAAGTTGTGCCCTTTATTCCTACTGAAGCCAAGCAGGAAAGTCCATTTCAGGACTTATATTTATATAAAATATATATTATACATAAAATTATATCATTTATATGCATTTGACTTCGCAGGCTGTTGAATTTTGGCTAACAAGGTAACTAACACAAACCAGGCACTATGGGCCACCGCGATATTTTTCCTCCCTGCAGCTTTCACAGCAAATGATTACCTGCCAGTAATTAACGTGATGGGTGATGGAACTGCATGAGTTATACAGAAGCGTAGGATGGGTCTAAGTGATTCATCAAATCTCCAGGGCAAGCGAAAGACACATCACACTGGAATCAACTATGCGTCCCATGCTGGTTTTGTGGTATTTAGGCAAGTCACCCAGGGAGAGTCACCAATCCGAAATGCACATAAACAAGTTTAATTCACCAACACCAACAGAGACCCTCTCACTCGCTCCAGAGGATTTTGGCTCTGGTGCCGAGTACCCAGTCCTCTCCCGGAGGAAACGGAGAAGGAACTAAGGTTCTTCCATGTGACCATTACCTATGTGTTCCACTAGATGTATGCAAAATATATTAGAGCTTATGCTTGCACTTAAGGTAGCCCCCAGTACTGCTGTTGTTGGGAAGAAACGTTTAAAACTGACAACAAATCGACTTCAAGCACACATCAGAGAGGAACTTTATGACACCACAGAGCCAAACACCACCAAATTACCTGCCCATTTTTGAGAATCAATGAGACATATATAGATACATACATCATGTGCCTTTTACCCAGCACCAGATCCTAGCACTTCAGTTGGCTCAGGTTTTAAATATATTTTAATCATCCTAATATTCTTATTATTGTAATATATTACTGGGATATTAGATTGCAATTCAATTAAAAAATGTCATCTGTAATTTATTCCATGCTCATTATTAATGGAATACCATAGCCTTGTACTACTCCAGAAAAATATAAATTATATTTCACCCCTTAACAGCCATCGGAAGAGCTGCGTACATCTTGCTTTGCCTCTTCTCCACCGTCTGCCAGGGGTATATTTAAAAAAGGTTTTGCCTCTTACTGTGAAACCCCTATCGCCCATCAGCATCGCTGCGTTGGGTGATGGACCCAGGACCAGCATCAGGGTGGAAGCAGAGCGGTTCGCCGTTGGGCCCTCCTCAGTCGACTTGCATCCATAAAGATCCCGGGGAACAACAGTATGTGTAGGCAACAGTAAGAATATTAAGATGATTAAAAGGTATTTAAATATTAAATTCTTAAAAGCAGTGCTGGATAAAAGGCCTTCAGCAAGTTATTCCAAGATTTTCAAGTCTTCTGGGTATACAGTGGGCGGAGGGAAAAAGTCTAAATTGAAGATAGGTGCCTGCTAGGAAAACTCTGCTGATAGTGTCCAGCAACGATAAGCTACACCAGCAAATCTGCCTTGCCCACATGCCATTTATAGGGGCATAAAATGAGCTTTGCTGCTACAGCTTATACCAGCCCTCAGTGAAATACCTATCCTGGCAAAACACTAATGTGCTGAGTCCAACACATCCATGCTGGGGTTTTTCCAGGTATAAAAATATTACAGAAAACCTTCCCCCCTGGCTGGCATTATTCCACTAACAACCTTCTCCAGAGCAGCCCCGGTCTCGGCAGCGATTGCGTTCTGCTGTGCAGAGCTGCAAAACAACGTTCAGCAAACGCCCGCCTCGTAGGGGAACCTCTGAACTCTGCCGCCGCTCCGGCTGCAGGCAGCTGCCTCCGAGCCGCGGCCGGGCCCGGCAGCGTCCTGCCAGGGACAGGGTTCCTTTCCACTTTGCAGTGGTGGATCCGCACTCGGTGGCTGTTTCGTTGCTTGTCGCAGCAGAGCAGATGCAGCTCCAGAGTGTTTTATAAAGATGAAGCGGAGCAAAGCAGTGGGGAGGCGATGGCTGGTGCTTCCCAGGCTCTGCTCCCCCCTCCTCCCTGCCACTGTGGCTGGCTCAGTGGGGCTGGCCATGCCGCCCATATGGCCATGCCTATATGGTCACGTGCAGCCCATAGAGCTCATCTCCCAGTAGGACCTACCAGCTCAGGCTGGGCTTGCACCAACACAGCTCCCGACAGCCTGGAGCGAGAGCTCTCTGCAGAGAGATCTAGACAAATTAGAGAGCCGGGCAATCACCGACCGTATGGAGTTTAACAAGGGCCAGTGCCGGATTCTGCCCCTGGGGCACGGCACCCCTGGCTGTACAGACAGCCTGGGGAAGGAGAGGCTGGGGAGCAGCTCCGCAGAGAGGGACCCGGGGGCTCTGGCCGACGGCAAGCCGAACACGAGCCCACAGCGTGCCCTGGCAGCCCAGAGGGCCAGCCGTGCCCTGGGGTGCANCGCTGGTCTCTTCTCTCTGGTGACCAGGACCCGAGGGGGTGGCAGGGAGCTGTGCCAGGGGAGGGCTGGGTTGGGGGTTAGGAGAAGGCTCTTCCCCCAGAGGGTGGTGGGGCCCTGGCACAGGCTCCCCAGGGAGGCAGTCACGGCGCCCAGCCTGGCGATGCCCAGGAAGCCCTTGGACAAGGCCCTCAGAGCCACGGTGTGAGTCTGGGGGTGTCTGTGCAGGGACAGGAGCCGGGCTCGGTGATATCTGCGGGCCCCTTCACACTCAGGACATTCTATGACTCTATGAATCTAGGAGAGCTGAGCAAGCCAAAGTGCCCCTTGGCATGGCAGGTGGCTCTCGAAGGGCAGATGAAAATGGTGTTTGCAAAGTCTGGAGTCCTTGGTGGCGTGCAGGAGGCTCTCCGTCCTCACCACACACTGGGACAATGCTGAGCAGCACCTTAGTGTGCAAGGAATCCTGGATATTCTCTGCCCCACGTCCTTCCCAGGGTACGACGCCTGCCGGAGCGATCCCCTGCCTCTCCTCAAACAGCGAGGGGTATGAAAACAAAGTGCAAGCCTGGCTCCCTTCCCACCCCACTGATCGTTTCAGTGCAGTTGAGATTCAATTTGTTAAAGCACAGTCTTGGGTATTTTTTTTCCTTGTGGTTATGTAGACTGAAATAAATCAACAGACAAATCAAATCCTGTTCCATAAATCTCTGGAAATGTTTAAAACCATACTGGCTCCTGTGCCTCCTTCCCATCTGAGCATCACTCAAGCCTGCTCTGCTCCCGCCCACTCCTGCGCTCTCCCTCCGGACCCAGACAGACACAGGAGTGCCATTTCAGGAGCTTGGGTGTTTGATCCCAGGTAAATGCTCAACTGGCTGCTGAATATGGAAGGATTTAAGGCATGCATTTTAATGTTGTTCCAAATTGAAGCCAAAAGCTTTTTACCTCTGTGGTCTCCAGAATAACATCTATTTTAAACAGCTGTTCAAACTCCTGCTTTGACATTATGCAAGACTCTCCAGCAGCATTGCTGCTTTTTTCTAAAGAGAAAGCTTCACACTTCCCTCTGTGCAGGGACATCCCTGCTGCCACGGCTTCGCCCAGCGAAACAAAAGGATCTGGTAGTGAGCCAAACAACGCCATGGCGAGCCTCGCTCTGCACGCACGAAGCCGTGGAGGCAGAGGGCATGCCTGCAACGCAGGACACCATGAGACGGGCCTGTGGCGAGACGCTGCCTCAAGCCACAGGCCACGCTTGCAGCGAGGCACCTGCCCTTATTAGTATTCTCACTCACCGCAACGAAAAATAATCAGACATAGTTCCCGTGCCTAAATAACTGTACATAAATTACAGGCAGAAAGAAGCAAAGAGCTGTTTCTAATTCTACTTAGGAAGTCAGTGGCATCACACCGTGTCATTCGATGCTGGCTGGACCTCCACGGACATGCCGAGGTTGGACAGAGGGTGACCGCGATGTCTTTTGCCTCAGGAGGATTTGGAGAACACCAGGTTGCAATCACCCCAAATTTCCACTTCCGCACCAGCAACGCATGCTGCCTCCTCATCCTCAGGACAAGCGTCTCGTGCAACAATCGCCCTGCGCAAACCCTCAGGTTGGAGCAGGCAGCCCAGACCGCCCCACAGCCCGCGCACCTCGCTTTGCAGGGTGGGGATGTTTGCACAGCCTGAGCAACAAGATGCACGCACGTACCGTTTTGAACTGATGAAGCACACTTCAGAGTAATTTGCATCAGAAATTAAAAAAATGTATTTTAATGAGTTTCTGTTAGCTGGCGTCTTGCAGGTGTCAGGCGAGAGCCGCACGGATTGAGCAGGAAAGCATTTCTTCCACAGTTGGGTTTAGACGCGAGGTTAACCAGCCCCGCCGACCGCTGTGGTGACGGAGGGCTGATGGGTTCCTCTGCTCTTTCCTAATTAGAGGCAGATAATCACTGTGACAGTGATAAATGTTATTGCACACAGTAAATTTAATATTACAAATATTACAGTGTGGTTTTTACTGCTGTGTCAAAGCCCTCTGAAGCAAATTCAACACTTAGATTATGAAGGAAGGTTTTAAAGATTTTCCTTGTAAAAACCTACACAAAACGCAGACAAGGTTACTTCAAGGCTCAGAGATCCAATTAGCAGACTGCTGCTTAAGCAGAGCATGCCTCTAACTTTCTGGTTATGATTCTTGCATAGTGTTTAAATTCCAGCAATATATGTAAAGCAGCAATTCAGCATTAATGCCCTGCTGGATATTACAGCTTTATTTTCATTTAGTTTGCTTGAGTATGAAAAAACCCCAAATCCAAGAACGAATATTGCACATTACTTGGTAGGTAAATTACAGATTTTGGACTTTTTTTTTTTTTTTCCTAATTGCACAGCCTTGAATAAAATGGTTTGATAACAAAAAGGGATCCAAGATCCCATAGCGTTTGAGAGCAATACCGATGCGGCCGATATGACGCACTGGTGTTTCACATCCCATGGAAAGGATGCAGATGCTTTCTAAAGACAGACTCAACCCACATCAGAGAAAGAAAAACCCTCTCCAGCTCCCAGGACACCAAAAAAGCCAGACTTGGGGCTTGCATGCCCCCAGAAAAACACACTGGGGCAAAATGGAGCAAGCCTCCAAATTAACGGCAGGAAAATATCCCCAGGGGCAGTGCAGCGTGGGCCAGGAAAGGTAAGTGCAGACAACGGTCAAGTAAGGAAAACATCTCAAAATCCTCTCCAGCATATGGAGAACGGGACAGAGCGTGGTGTTACTTTTACAGCAGTATATCAAGACCCAAACTTATACACCAGGGATCAGTAATATTTTGTTAACTGCGTAGTGCTAGAATTCCAAAATTATTACAGTGAAGGTTTGCCTTTAAATTTGGGCAAGGTCGTCCTGCAGGAGTGCAACGCCTCTCACCATTTGATGTTCCCGAGTCAGACACTCACACTTAATAGTCCTAAATGTCCGCTTCTCCAGCAAAATCCTTGAATCACACCTGAGTACTGATAAAGGCATCAGTTCACCTCTTTCCCTACAACACAGTGCCATGTATCGGACCGCTGGGAACAGAGGGGAGAGTTTGATCAGAATCTCTTTAGACTTTGCAAACGCTAAATGCAGTTCTGATTTCCCCGATCTTGAGCAGCCCATTTGCTCTGTCCGGGACTTCCACCTGGCTTAGCGGCAGACCCCTGAAAACGCCTAATGAAGGATCAATAGAAAAACCACACCAAATCTTAATGCTAATTTCCTTTCTCACTGTAGTTCCGTTATTAGCGTCACACTCCTCGGAAAGGACCATACATGCTACTTGAATGGACAAGTAATAAGGTAATGAAACCAAATGAACAGCTCCGCGTGTGGCTCTAATAGTTTAGAATAGCCTAATTTTAAATTATGATAATTTAATCTAGACATCAACCAAGCAAGCAAACTTCACATTTTATAGTTATCACTTCATCTTAAATTACTGCAAGGTAACACCTGCAGATGCTACCTAGATGCTACATAGAACACGGCGTTTGGACAAAAACCTATCGTAGCAACCATACGCACTAGATGTTGGTGCAACTGAGAAAATAAATCAACGGATTGATTATTATTGATTTAGGCCAACCCGATACCAGGTGTACCTTTCTCTATGGTTTTGTATTTTTAATTGCGATATAGCATCATCCCCTCTCACTGAACTTCCACTTTTACAACAGCAGTCGAGGTGACCTTCCTAGTGCATTCATTTTAAAGTCCTATTTGCTTATTTTCTTCGGAAAATAAAAGTTTCCTGGCCAGTACAGCACTCCATGTGAAATCTGCAGCTCAGCGTGAACTGAGCAATGCAATCAGCAACAACGAAAGCAACCTCAACTCGGCAAAGAACACACATGGCTATTAGAATTATGGTTTGCATTTAAAGATCTAACAAATGTCCCAGTTAAGTTATGCACATATAAAACACACCAAAAAGTACTGTTACACTGTTGGAATGGAAGAAAGCAGAGCAAACAAATCTACACATCTTTTACTTAGGAATACATTTGCAGAGTAATTTCGTGGCAGGAAAGCAAATGTAATTAAAAATAATGCAATATAAATTGTTGTGGAAATTTAATATTCTATGCATGCCTTATTTCTTACTCCACTGGAAGTGGGTTTTTGTTGGTTTTTTTT
>VZTV01049970.1:0-16036 GCA_013400875.1 Anhinga rufa
TGAGGGTGCCAGGAGCATCACTCCTAGCATAAGCTCTGAAGGGCCTTTCACCACTTGAGCTTTTCAGCAGTCCCTGCTAATGACATTGCACAGGAGCACGTATCAGTACCAAGACAGGTTTCATTTTCTTTCAAGCATCGCTAGATCGCTGAATATTTAAAAATATATGGGTATTATAAATTGAGTTGAGAAATTGAACAGCTTTTAATGAGGAATGCCCTAACTGCGTGTCACTGGGGCACTGATGCTCAGCCTGCAAAGGCAAAAGCAGCCCTTGGTGAACCAAGGTGCCAGGAGGGCAGAGACAGGGGAGCCTGGAGACACCGCTTCTGCTCCTGCCTGTCAGGGATCGCCCTCACTACCTTTGAGGGATCGTTTCACTTCTCTGTGCTTCAGCTTTCGCTCCTTCCCCTGGAGAAGAGTGATTTTTTTTCTGTCTGGAAAGTGCTTAGTGTTGCTTCTCGTCTTATCGCTGTCATTGGTGTTGTCTGCACAGGGTCACGTGCAGAGGAGGGTTGCGGCTGTGCCCCAGAATTAGAGCTCGGCATAAACAGACCGCAGCTCTGCTGCTTTCCACCAATGCCTTTCTACTGTTATTAACCCATGAGGAGTCACCTATAGCTCAGCTAACATGGGGTCAAGCTTTGCCTGGGACCAGGGGTTTGGGTCTCACCTGCCTGCTGAGACATTCCCAGTAGCTGTCCTGTGTCACAGGTTGACCCTGGGGATGTGGCTGTGCATTTGTTAGAGCCCTTCATATTGCCCTAGATCCCTGTAATAAAATATTGTGTGTTTTACAAATATTGAACATCCCCTGTTGTCTAGGGGTTATATTAAATGCAGCTGCCTCAGGTGTGGAAGGAGCCATCTACACTGTGCTCTAGATGAGGAGCAGAGGCAAAGAAACGCGTTGCATAAAAAAATCCACCCAGCTTGGTGGGGATCCCAGGACGCATGGGGACGTCATGAGGATACGTGGCATTTCTGCAGTTTGTCACGCAAATACGGAGCAGAGTTCTGGGAGCGGGTACCCACAGAGGAGCAGGACTGTGGGCAGCCACATCTTCCGAGCTCTCGTGGGAATTTGGCACTGAAAATCGCCTCAGCCTTATTTTCTGAGAAGTGATGGGGGAAATTTGCTGGTGCTAAATAGTCATAATGTTATATCTCCATTAAAACAATTGTCCCTCAACAGCAGAGCATCTCCGGTTGGCTGACAGTCCTTCCTATAGCTTCTAACTCTGGTCTAGAGCAGAGCGTTGAAACTTTTTACTGCAGCTGTCCGCAATCAGTTTGTTGGGATCCAGAAAGATAGTTAAGATTATACAATCAGCTAACAATTAAAGACCCAAAATACTACAGGTAGCTTTAATATTCCTGTAACCCATGCTTTGAGTTCTCAATACCTGAGTGACAAGAAGAATTGCTGTACTCTCACAGCGTGTACTTTAGAATATTATTAAAAAAAAAAAAGGAAAACAAAAACCCAGTGGAAAACGCTATAGAAGTTCAATAGCCAAATATTAAATCACAGAACTTTAGGTACTGGGAGGGTTCTTGGGGCTGAGGAGCTATGCTCTGACAGTCAAAGTTGTTAAAAATAAAAACATCATTTATAATTTCAGTTTAGTTGAAACTCAATTTTTTAAATAAATCAATATTTTCCAAACGTAAAAGGGCATGAGCATGACTTTCAGGCTTCTGAGAGGACGTTACACGCAGCAGTGAATAAACATAAAAGTACGAAGTGTAATATTTCACTTGGCAGCGTCCTCCTGACAATAAAAATTCATCTTCCTTTGTAATAACTTTATACCAATGCACTAAAATGTCTGTAGACAAATGCCAGGAGTATCTGAAACAAGAGGAAGAACGAACAGTGTTAGAAAATGATAGAGGCTGTTGACCTCATGGTTATAAATGAAACCTGGTGGAGTATATCTCATAAATGGAACATCAATAGAGCTGACTGCAATCTATATGAGAGAAGTAAAAAGCGATGCCGTGGGGCAGAGGTGGTGGTATAAGTCAGATGTATTTACAAATCCAGCAAGCTACAATGATATACGGGGGAGAGCAATTCTTTGGGGGAAGAATACGAAGAATAAACAACAGAGGAAAAATGAGATGTCTCTTTCCATCCCACCTGGACAGGGGCACAAGAGCGATGCAAATGTGCTCGACGGAGCTGAGAGGAGGAAGAATTAAAACTACCTATTGTTTCAAAGATTCGTACAGTGTTAATGCCATAACACTCAATTGTCATATGAGTTATTTTGTTCTTTTCTGTCATGGTTTGATCATATGAATTTCTGAGCATCTCATTGCTGGAAGCCACAGCATGTTAATGAGCATCAGGGGGAGGGAAGGAGGGAGGAAGGGCAATAACTGACCGAAAGTAAAGCTAAATAAAGGGGTTTCTGCCACACACTGAAGCTCACCAAATTCAGATTCAGATCACCATAAGTGCAGCCAGCTTTGTCATTTCAGCATCGGTAAATTTGACTTTAAGACATGCCCGTGTGAAACCCAAGCATTCCAGTTCAATGCAACGGGAATCCGTGGCTCGTCATACACAAGTCAACGGGCCGTTAGTCACCCAGCTCGCTTTTTGGGTAGCTGACTTTGGGCAGATGACAGTTGTTATATTGCTTTGAGCAACTTGTCTTCTGCTTTATTTTTCTCCTTGGAGTAGACGCTACATTGAAGTGCCTATGCTTGAAGAAGAGCAGTAATGTCATGAACCGGTAGCAGTGGTGGGGTTTTACCTTCCGTCTTACCGCATGCTGGGCCAATGCACGATGAGAACGCACGTCCAGGTCTTCGATCGTTTCTCTTTTCTGTCCCAGTAACTTGAGATTAAATCTCATTTCCACTCAGGGCATCATCAAAGCTTTTAGTGAGAGACTGGGACCAGAATTTTTGGTGCAGTGCCAGAAATACCGTTATCTCCAACAAGTCCATGACATGGTGGTGGTGGCCCTGTATTCCTTCCCTAGTCGGTAGCTTTTCCAGCAAAGCTTCCTTGGCTGCAGACGGGCAGTTTATAGGCGTAGCTATAAATATTCAGAAACCACAAGGTGGAGTTTGGCAGGTATGGACATGTTTTGGGAAGTCCTAAAAATGGGGCTGCCTGTTGGTGGCTTTTTGGTTAGGTTGTCAAAAGGCCCCTTCCTAGAGATAAAAATTCAATAACCTTTTGCTGTGGATGTGCCACAATTATCACTCATTGCTAATAGAGTGTTTTATCATGCTGGGCAGTCTCCGCATTCTTCATTATTTAGTGTTTGCTAAGCTGATGGCTCTTCCATAGCTCTTCCCTTATCTGCACTCCTTCAGAAATGGATTTTATATTTTCCGAACCAGTCAGATATGACAAAGTCATTTTCTTTTGCTCTTGTCTTTTGAGGGAATACAAACTTCTTTTTAACAATAACCATTTAAGGATTAAAGTTGCTGGAAGAAGATGAATTAACTGAGGAAGTCAAGTAAATTTTAAAAAGGTTTTATATGAAAATGGAAGTAGGTGTTCCTCTCCTCTTCCTCTCCTGCTTCTCTGCCTTGTCATATGCAGATATAACATACGCTCATCCTTTTCCCTTGCCGGAGCTTCAGCCTTCTGAAGCCCTCTGAATATTTTACAAAGAACAAATTATTATGCGCGATGAAGGAGTTGGGACAATCTTTACATTTTTAAGATGGTTGCATGCTGTGTGTAGGTAGGAAGATGAAAGATTAGCCATGAGCTTATTGAGTTGCAGCTACCCTTTTAAATTCATCCGGCTGTTGGCATCTCGTGACTTCAGATCGTTGTAGTCAGCAGTTAACGACTGACTGGCTTAAATGTTGAGTTTGAAATTACTTTCTGATGGAGCTCACATAAAACAGGATTGTCTTTCTCTTCTAGATGGCTTATTGGAAGTAAAGTTTTTGCATGTGTGCCATGTGTCCACGTACGTTTATAGATCAGTAGATACTCTTGCCTTTCATCCACCCGAAGGTTTGCTCAGTGTATCATGTTCGCTTTCTGCGTGTGCTTTCTCTTTCTTGTCCTTAATGAAGAATAATACCATTTTAGTACCTTAACAGCTTTATCTAGAAAAACAGGATTCCGGTGGTAGTCTCAAGAAAGACACCTCCTCTCCTGTCATTACCTTCTTCGCAGAAAAAAAAAAAGAAAAAGTCTCTTTCGAAATGGATGCTGAGGCTTAATACTTAGTCAAAGTAGGGAGGTGCATCAAGGAGCCCGCCGAGAGGAAGCATTGGGTCAGGAGGATATTGAAATCAAGACAGAAATGGAAAAAAAAACCTCCGAGTGTTTTTATTGTGGGCTGTTTGTTGGTTTTATGTAGCACCCCGGGTCCGGGATTCATGCGATTGGGTGAGGATCTTACTCTGTCTTTGAAAACCACGCACATACATACACACTTACCCTTTTTCTTGGAGAAAAGCTCCAAAAGCGTGAAGGACTCAAAACATACTGTTTTTTAAAACCAGACCTAAAACAGTGATTTCTTTGACTGTTGTCAAAGCTCTTGACTTTCAACACCAGCTCCTCCCTGTCTCCTAACGTCCCTTGGAAGTTGGCACTGGCGCAAAGAGTCCTTAAAAAGCAAAGATTCAAAGTATTCGACACAAACCTGGCTTCAAATAGATGTCGGGCTGACCCTGTTTCTGCAGCGGCAGAAACTAGAAGGTAAACTCTCAATAATTGAGGAAAAAATATGAGTACATATTTGGAATTAACCTCTGCAGCTCAACCCTGCCTGCCTACGGGGGAAGCACCCCAATATTAGAGGAGGCGCATGGGAGGCCTTCTCCAAAGGCTCACTCCATCGCCGGGACTGCCATGCCCTTGAGGACACCTTAACCCTGCTGCTGGCAGCAAAGCTGTTCCCGCAGCAAAACAAATAGGATGAAGCCATTTCTCCGCTACCTGCTTGTCACCTCACAGACATGAATTGCAATTGCTCACTGGCAGAGCTGGGTCTCCACTCCGGCGATTTGCATTAGATGTGGAGCTAATTAGTGTGTTTGGTTAGGCCAGCTGCATGCAGGTTTAATGAGAAATGTGGAAATGGCACGCTCCCTTTCCACGGGCAGGATTTGCACAGACCATTGGGAGAACGTGGCTTTCCAGCTCTCCCTCCCCATTTCACCCAGGACGTATTTGGGGGGTTGGAGAGGCCCAGCTCCAGGCAGGACGCTGCCCGCTCCGACCGTGTCCTCCTGCCCCCACCTCTGCCATCAGTCCCACCGTGACATAAGCAGGCTGTTTAAGTGATGTCGATATGTCAAAGTGACGCAGGTGCCAATATCTGGACTGGGAGATAAATCCCTCTTGTTCTTCCCAAGGAAGTCCTTTCCCACTGGATTTTTATCTCTTGTTTTTTTCACCCACACGAGCAATTGAAATCACACCTTGCACCGTACAAAAAGCCAGCGTGGAGTTTGTTACTGTCACAGGCTTTATCTGGGAATGCAACAGTTTTCCTGTAGCACTCTTTAATTCCCACTGGCACATTGCACTGTAATCCTGTGGTTTCCAAATCAGAGGCCTCAATCTCGTGTCGGGTTGTGAACCAGACGGATTTAATTGCAGAAGCGCTGAGAAGTAAAATCACAATGAGGACACCAACAACAAAGCTTAGGAGTCGTTGGCTTCACCTATTCGTGTTGCAAAAAGAACATGGCTCTTCCCTGGCAGCTGGGTCTGGTTAGGAATGCCATCAAGATGCAGTTTGGTCTGTTAGTGTGTTTTTAAGGCGTTACAATATGAGATTTGTTTAGGGGCATTGGCAGGGGGTGCAAGGACAGAGTTTGGCCCTTCTGAAGTATCTAAAAGGGCATTCAACCTCTTAACTTCTTTATCCAGGATGCTTCCAAAGTGTATTTTCCGAGGTTATCTTCTGTTCAGGGGTGCTTTCACCCCAAAATCAAAGGGCAGCGTGTGGAAGACACCTTCACCACATCTTCTGCAGAGGAGCAGCACTTCACCCTCCAGACTTGCAGCAGGTCAGGTGAGCTACGACTTCATCCAAAAGCAGGGGGGAGAAAAAAAGGGTTTGTGCTACAGCTTTTTACCAAATACTGCAGCTATCTGCCACTGGCGGTCTCTTATTAATGATAATACCGAGCATTTGCATCGCATTTTCCAGCCATAGATCTCAAAATGCTTTGAAAAGGTTAGTGAAGGCCATTACAGGATCAAGACTGTCTTGGACCACTTTGCACCCGGAGGGTCAGCCTCCCCTTTTGCCTGGCTCTGTATGTCTCCTCGTCCTGAAATAGGCTTTGATGGCTAATAGAAAGCATCCTGCAACACTCGAGAAAGCGATGCCTTTTAAAATTGATGGCGGAGCCCCTTTATACCACTCTGCCAGAGTAAAGGAGCTATAATTTACAGTCACTTTAAGGCCTCTTTCTGCTGACAGAGTGGTGTAAAGGGGTCTCAGTACAAATGAAAATCAGGCCCGATGCGGTGGTAAAATTGATGCCTTTCATTTCGTAGTCAGGCCACACAGCGGTGGTGAACTCAGATGGGTCTTTGTGTTTAACCCCGGTGTTTCTAATGAACTGAATTCAGCTCTTAAATGGGGCTATATTTCTCTCAAGTTGGAGCTTATTTTTTTCTGTCACTGAACTTGTAACATGTCTTGCTGTATTGATTGCTCATGGGGAACTTTTTTGCAAAGATCTATTAATAGAGAACCCTATTTAAAAGCCAGATTAAAGATCATCAACACGTGTCTGACCTCGCATAGGAGAAGGACTTAGTTGCTTTATTATTGCAACCAAGGTAAATTTCTTTCCAAAACAGAAAAGAGCTGCCACTTTTTTCCAAATGCAAAACATCTGCCATTAACTTAAAAACAAATCTTGCGTGCTTGTATTATTTGATGAATATCTGTTGCTTCAATATAACTTAGTCTAAATGACAGCTTTCCATTTTAGCTTCTTAAGCAATTTCATTTTCCAATACCTTTTTTGTCCTGTTCCACTAACTGAACAGCTGGTGCTCTTCTGCAAATGCTCAAAACGTGATCAGATCACCTTCTCACGTGCTCTGAACCTTCATAATATGATCTTCCATAATATCTTTTCCATCTCGTAGCTGTGCACACATTGTCTGAATGGAGATCCGGTGTCCTGGGGTGATCCCTTTCCACCTCTGGCTTGCAAGACTGTTTGATCAGGATCATGTTACTGCACTTTGTATCTACGGGGTATTTTACAGATGAACGCGAGTTCATCCTGTCCGTGCCCTGAGCTGACCACAAGTGACATGAACGTGGATAGTCCTGCAATAAGCGCAAGATGTCAAGCGCTGCGCCTGGGTAGAGTGTATTAATTTGGCCTGGGAACAGTTGGTTCAAAATAATGTTGGATGTCTTCATTCAGATCTAATTGGTTCAGAGGAGAAACCAGAGGAAATCTGATGAGCCAGCAGCGTGCCCAGGTGGCCACGGGGGCCAGCAGCACCCTGGCTTGTGTCAGGGGTGGTGTGGCCAGCAGGAGCCGGGCAGGGATGGTGCCCCTGTGCTGGGCACTGGTGAGGCCGCCCCGCGAATCCTGGGGTCAGGTTTGGGCCCCTCGGGACAAGAAGGACATGGAGGGGCTGGAGCGTGTCCAGAGAAGGGCAGCGGGGCTGGGGCAGGGTCTGGAGCACAAGTGTGCTGGGGGGCGGCTGAGGGAGCTGGGGGGGCTCAGCCTGGAGAAGAGGAGGCTGAGGGGAGCCCTCATCGCTCTCTGCCGCTGCCTGAGAGGAGGCTGTGGTGAGGGTGGTCGGTCTCTTCTCCCCAGTTACTGGTGATGGGACGAGAGGAGACGGCCTCGAGCTGCGTCAGGGGAGGTTTGGGTTGGGTATGAGGGGAAATGCCTTCCCTGCCAGAGCGGTCAGGCCCTGGCACAGGCTGCCCAGAGAGGTGGTGGGGTCACCATTCCTGGACGCGTTCAAAAATTGTGTGGACGTGGCACTTCAGGGCATGGTTTAGGAGGCCTGGGGGTGTTGGGTTGGGGGTTGGACCTGATGATCCTAGTGATCTTTTCCAACCTTAATGATTCTATAAAGCTTCTAAGTCAAAAGGAAAAGGTCTTCTTGGGCATCTTATCCGCATCACCGTGGCTCATATCCACACAGCTCCCTCTTGTCAATCCCACAGCTCAGCCTGTTCCTGTGCTGACATCTCTGGGATGCTGCAGAGATGACCAAGGTGTCGTCTCCTTGCTGCTACAAACCCCACCATTATCCACAGCATGCTTGGGCCTGGTATTTAATCGAGACACGATACCTGCCTCAAGTCACAGGCTTCCCCAGGCGGGAGTCCCCTTGAGCAAGGACATGGGAGCTTTGCCATCCTCAGCCACTGTAAAATGTGGATCTATCAAGTCCAAATCAAACCATCTGTTATCACCTGCTAATGAATCGCCATTTGTAGTTTTAATAGAAGCTACAAATGTGCTTACACTTTACATAAAGCTGCCACAAACAGGTTGGAGACTCCTAGCTAATATTTAGACCCTGGGTTCAGCAGATCTGTCATGTCACCTGGAGTTACTCCATACTGAATGGTAAAAGCGTGATGGGGGAACCAGTGTCAGAGTGCAGAGGCCTTTCAGAAGACATTTGGAGAGGAAATACTAAGTATTCATTCGTATCCTGACTTAGAGCATTTATGAGCCTTTTATCAATGACTCCAAGAGCCATCAGCAATGCTATGGATGTGTTTTCTCCCAGAGAGCCTCTGGATCGAATGAATTGATATAACATATCAAAATGGGATTATTTTTTCCCCCCCTAAGTGCCAATTGAGCAAAATTGTCTTGGATCCGAATGCAAAGCTGTGTCTGTTGGTCTCTTAACACCAACTAAAGCTGACCAAGAGCTAGGCAGAGCAATTCAGGAGGCAGACAAGAGTCCGGCTGGAACTATCTTAGCTGAGTTGGCTTTTGGAGGACTAAAACCATGGAAAATTTGTTTGGGACAGCAAAGTATTAAGACTAACCTTCAAGACCAGCAGGGAACTGCTGACCTCATGAAGATAAAATGGCTGTTTTGGTAAACCTGAGCTTGAAGACATTCTTTTCGTTTGTTTTGTAAGTTTGGTGATCAAATTTCATAGCTTAAATATGGGTTTGCTTTGCTGGATCTCAGGGAATGAAACCACACAGTCATCAGCCAATGAAAAGCTCTTGTTTTCTTGTCAAAGTGGTCTCCTAGTGCCTTTCAGTGTCTTTTCTTCCCCTTAAATGTCTGCAGTGAAGCTGTTCTTATGAATTAGTGGTTGCAGTTTTCCCCAGCCTCACTGCTTTACATCAAATATTTAATGGTTAGAAAATGAGACGACGTTTTTCTGACCTGGATGCTCAGCATTTATGGTTCTTTCTCTCACACAATAGGCACACCACCATGATCCAGTGCCAGTATTGATCTGGTGCTGTGGGGTCAGCACTTAGCTTACCGTCATGATTACACTAATTACTCTTGTTCCCTCTTTCTTTCCTCCCACCCACCAGCCTTAAACGCAGGGGATTGTCATGTAAATAAGTGACCTAATTAGCAGTGCTTTCAAGCCATTTTACAATGAGGATCCCTCATGAGTAATACCAGAAAATCAAGGTTTTTGTGGAAATAACTCCAAAGAGCCTGCTGTCCACTCCAGTTGGTTCAGTGCATTAGGATCTGCTTATCTCTTCTGAAGAAAATGACTCATTGGCGTCAAAGATTAACAGCACTGTATCCACCTGCCTCTCCTTGGCTTGTTAGAGGTGACAGCTTACTGTGGTGTGGAAGGGGCAAAATCATCTTCAAAACTAGGTGACTGGACTCAGACGTGTGGTCAATCGTTGACGTCACCGGTGAGTCGCTTTGTCACGGTGCGTGGCCTATAGGATCATCCCGATCTAACCAGCGTTTATATTCGTATGGGACTTAAATAAGCAGGAATTGTGGAGAAGTCAGACTATGAGCCTGATGCAGCTGATGCAAAACGGAACTAATGTTCCTGCTGACGTTAAGGTCATCTTTGTGCTTGTTTCTTTTCCTGTGAGTGGATTCTAGGTCTTTCCCAGCCTGTTTGAAAACCCTTTGTAGATGCCATGGATATTCATATCCACACCTTCCTTTACATCCTCCTGGACAAGACTCATTCATTCTTGTTTGTCTTCCAGCACAGACCTCCCTGCTGCTCCTCCTCTTGCAAAGCAAATAGATTGCAAACCAATCGATTAAAAACAAACAGCCTCCCAAACACTTCTGTCTATAATTGTGAACAGTCAAAAAAGGATCCTTAAGGTATCTACATAACTGTATTTATTTTCATTACACTTCCCTCACCTTGTCCCTGCCTCTTGCGAAGAAGAGCAGTTTTGCTCTTGGGCATCAGGACACCGATTGACTTCGGGACTTCTGTTCCTTGCTCTTCCAGTGAGTCCAATAGACTCGGAGGTTTAAGGTCCTTTTAGAAATACATCCCTCTCTGGACATCTTCTACCCAGAGAAATTTTGCAATGATGTTTTGAGGGCATTTATTGGCAAGGTGCCGCTCAACCTCAGAGGACTCGTAAAGGAAAAAGTTAAATTTATGCTTGTGTTTGCAAGGGAAGTTATGTGGAACATCAGATGGTTTGGAGCATCACCCCCTTTCCTGACCCAGTTGACCAGTCCCTTAACAAAACATCTTGATCCCTCAATTTTTAGTTCAAGACTCAGTTATGCTGCTTTGTAAGTGGCCTAATACCAATCACTGATTTTTCTTTTCTAGTTCTGAGGAAGACTTATGTGCAGGTTGACAGCTCTTTATAGGTTTGGCGGGTTTTTTATATTAATCCAAGTGCACGGCCAAAGCTCATGTTCCTTATTCTCTTAGCTGCCAAAAAATTAATCATTTCAATTCATGTAGGACACATCCTAACAGCAGTGTGGAGCATCCTCCATGAAGTTGGTGCATAAATATCTCTTGTTCCCCTCTACTTCGATTGACGCGATGTGAATTTTTCTGTAATTTTCGCAAATGCCCGGCATTCCTGCCTGATGCTCGCCAGTGAGTTAATGGCGGAGCCAGCGTGCTCTGAGTCAGATACCATTGAAATATCATTAATTTGATGATACGTACATTATGTTTATTCTGAATGCTGTGAAGCATTCTTTATTAACGGTTGCACTAAAATCATCTCCGCCAGCTCTAAGGACACGGTGCCTTGTACAAAGCAGCTGGCCTTGAGGTTTTCTGTTTTCCTTCCACTCGTTTTTGCTTGCTCATTCACAAACGTTGACAATTTTTAAAAGGTCTTCTCCGCCTATTGAAACCAGTGACAAATGGGTAAAGAAATTAGTTTGGGAGTGAATTTTGGCTCTGTGTAGATTGATGGAAGTGTCTCCATTGACTTCACTGGAGCTGTGATTTTGCCCTGTCTTTAATCAAAATTAGGTGAAGCACGTGGCCAGTTTTGGCTAACCAAGCACAGAGAAGGGTGGGAAACACCGAACGGGCAAAAATTACTTTCCATAACTCAAAAGCAGATGAATGGGGTTTTAGTAAGCTTTCTAAATCAAGTCACTTTTTGCCCTGCCCCTCTAGCTCGGAGACACCTTTTTTCCCCCTGATAATCCCTTTCCCAAGGCTGCATATTTGCAGAAAGTAATGGAAAACAAACCACTTCTTGAGGAGTTATTGCCTTTTTAAAAGTGCTAATTTCCTTGTGAAATTTATGCCTGCCAGCAGAGGCAGACGAGGAGCTCCGCAGGCAGCTCTAACGAGACAATTCATTAACTAGCGAGTGTACACATGCCATAAAAAACATTAATTCACAAAATGAAAAACTAATAGAGTGTTTAGCCTGTTCTTTATCACCGGTGACAGTCTGTGCTCTCCTCATCATTAGTGTTTACTGAACTGATGGGTACTGCAGCCCAGCCTGCTTATCACCACTCATCGCAAATGAGGTCAGGATGCTTCTTTTCAGCACGGCTGCCTTGTCCCCTCTCCCACACTTGAATTTTAACGTGGAGTGGAGGGCAGAGAAGCATGGAAGGAAACTCTCAATGCCAGCCTTCTGTTTTGTTTTGCTTTTCATGGGTTTTGGGCACGAGTCCTTCCTTCTCCATCCTCATCAGAACCTCAAGATTTGCAAGGGATTTTTCCATAAAAATCTTCCCGTATGATCCTGGTTGCCTCTACTAGAGGGTAAGATTCATTAGTAGGAATTTGCTACAAGTAACACTAATGAAAGCTTGAACTTGCTTGAGCTTGAGCTTGAGCTCCCTGAGCTTGCTTTCTCTTTACTTCTGTTTGTCCGTTAAGAGTTGGCATAACTTTGCCCCTTCAGCACCAGCGAGTGGTTTTACCATTGGTCCCAGTAAAAGGTGAGCCAGACCAGAGCTGAGTATTTAGATAATTCCATCTTCCCATCTCCTGTTTGAAAGGTCCTGACCTCTTAAAGTATGTCCTTTCTTCATGTTTGTTTTGTTTTAACAAGAATCCCTGTTTTCTCCTGTGTTTCTCAACCAATCGATATGGTCAGCTGTGCGCTCAGCCCGCGGGTGCATGGTAAATGTTCTCCATATCTCGGAGCTTTTCAGGGGTCAGGGTCGAGGAGGAGGGCTGCAGCCATTGCGTGGGAGACTCGGTGCTTGGCTTAGGTAGGCGCTGACTGTCGTCACCTCAGCTCATCGGCTCCCGTGTTTGACTGTAGAGGCAAGTGTCTGTAGAAACAAGAGTCTGTAAAGACAAGCTCATCTTGGACTCAAGAGTTAATCTTACCCGTCGTTGTGGAAGTGAAGGTCAGAGCGCTGATGTGCAGAGCTATCATCCTTGCCAGCTGCATGGGCTGGGGAACTGCCTTTCGGTTTGGAGCCGATGTGAAAAAGACAGCTGACATCAAAAATCAAAGTGTTAGATGCCAGATAAGTTGAAGGTTGGACTAGATGACCTTTAAAGGTCCCTTCCAACGCAGACCATTCTATGATGCTGTGATCTCGGAAGTCTTGGAGAAGTCATTGCTCTTATTGGTTTTTTTTTTCTATATATTTAAAATACATAAAGATAACAATTTAAGTTAAAAAGAGCAATGCAGCAATATCTGCATAAATATTTTAGTATTCAGCCATATCTAAGAGGCCCCAGGGTTCACACTTCTGAAAAGGATGGGGGAGGATGTCAAACACAAAACCTAGCTTTGGTTCCTGAATTCTTGTGGCTCCGAAATGAATCTCATGAACTTTGGGAGAATCAAAATCCAGTTCCAGATTTTATGGCTTGTTCCAGTCCTTTTCTATAAAGCTGCAGCTCTGAGATCCCCAAGCAGACCAATTTAGAGGTAGGCAGTGAGTGATCTATGCCTTAGAGCTTCAAATAATACTCCTGCAGCCAGAAGCCAGTCCAAGTGGCCATATGGGTTGCATATAGTTGGTGTTGTTCATTATTTCTCGAGCACCACAGGTGTGCAGAGCGCTTTGCAAGAGGATAAAAAGGGAAGGCCCCTGCTCCTCAGAGAGCTTACACTCTAAATTAGATTGAGACGGCATCTCAAGAGCAATAAGAGATGAAAGTGGGAGGAAAGATGTGTGACCACGAAAAGAAAAGCAGCTTGAGAGCAGGGTCCTGGTATTTATTCCCACAGAGAGAAAATCATCTGAGTTTATTTGCTTTGTCTAGTTCTCTTTGGTTATTTAGGTTTTTTAATCTCCGGCAAGTTCTAACGTGTCTCCCAGCTCCTGCGGCCGAACACAGCCACCTCCATACAGCCACGTGGTGGTGACACCCCATGCCACTTGTGTCACCTCTCGGTGGGGCTGTGGGCCTCTCGGGGACGTTTCTGTCACCCCACAAAGCCCTTGCTCACCAGCATCATCACAGCGGCAGCCTTCCATTATCCTTCAGAAATCTCATCAAAATAAGTCCTTGATGTTGCATCTAATGTGCATGCTGTACTGCCGTACTCCATCTCCTTTAAAAAAACCCCACATAATCACATATCTAATTCTTCCCAACATCACCCAATGCTTTTTCCTTTAAATAACCAGATATTATTCTTTCTCGCTGGTGTTAGAGTAGCGATTTTGTCTCCCAGTGGCATCGTCACCTTGTGATGCTGTTAGCTGCAGGAACCGAGATGTGGAGAGCTCAGAGTCAGCTTGAATGGCAGTGATGGATAAAACCACGTTAGCCAGGTTTTACATGCTGGGAACTAACGCATAAAAAGAGAAAGCAGTGCATGAGATCCTCGGAAAAGGCTCCAGCAGAGAAAAGAGTTAACCCTGGCTCTCTAAAGGCATAGTCCAGCACGTAACCTATAACAAATCTCCTTTTCCATGTGTGTATTTGCAATTATTTTGTAGTTTCCTCTTCTAAAGAGGAAGGGAGTAAGAAATTAAAATCTAAAAAGCTGTGAAATGGTCCCTAATGTTATCTGTGGGGCACAGCAAGCGTTTCATACTGCACTCTCTTCCAAATAAGAGGGTTTTTTTTCCTCAACAGAGCTGTAAAATTTTTATGTGAGCCTTTCCCCTGTAAAGCAAATGCACGTAATGCTATGTAAAGCCTGAGCATGTTGGAGGTTTATTTCTCAGGTTCAGGTTGCACCGGACCCGAAGCAGAGCCTGTAACCTTAGACTGATTTTTCTCCTTGAGCTATTAAATCATTCAAATCTGTTAGCAGTCACTCTGCTCAAGCAGGGAGCAGGCAGGGCGTGCTATTGTAGACCTTGATTGGTTACAGAGGTTTGTTTACGGGCAACGCGACAGGTTTTCTTTAATATTCCAGAGGTCTGGTAATTTACATCCATCGATTTACAGGGCACAATCTGTCAAGAGGCACCAGCGTCACATTGAATTGCAGAACGATTGAAATCATTGGTGTCAACAAGTGTGTTAAGTTTATTTTTCTTAGGTTTGCTGGAATGAAACGTTCCTTCTCCTTGGAGTGAGATATCTTGGCTGTGCTTACAGCAAGCTAGAAGAAATCTTAAACAAAACCATAACTGTTATCCAGCATCACGGGAAGAGTCACTTAAGACAAATGAAATTCATCTGTTCAGGCTGCGAGATGATAAGGGCCAACAGAGCAAGGTGTTGGCCACTGCTTACCCAACTGTTGGGTATTTTGCTGGCCAGGAGGGCTCATGTTCAACTTGGTGTAAATGGGTTATGAAGGAGCAGAAGGGGAAGACGTGGATGGCTGCTGATCTGCTGGTTTGCTTTTCCAGTGTTTCAGTTGGAGATATCTCCCTCTTTAAGCAGAGTGCTCGGAGTGTGCTCTGGTGGCTTGAATGTCCGTGCAATGCAGCGTCACCCTTTGCCCAAAGCACTGGCCGACTCCAGAGCCAGCTCCAAATTAGATGTTTTTATTCAAGGTCCCTTAATAATGTAGACTCTGATTATTTTTTGCTGCTGTAGCTCCTTCTGTGGGTTCATGTTGCCAAGGATGATGGAATAAAACTGTCCTGAGTGAGCCTTAAAGAAATGGGATTTTCTCGTTGGCTGTGAAATGGTCCTTTCTGGACATCCAAAGGAGAAAGGAAAATTGATGGGCTCAGAAAGGCTTCCTTTGATCTGAAAAAGCAAAAGTACATTTCAGTGTCCTCATTGTGCATGGGAGAAATTGGTATGCGTCCCCCAAGCCAGCACCTGACCCACTTCCCCGCCGTGGGGCTCTGAACACCCAGAAGGACTTCAGTGCTCTGGCTTTAAATAAGGAGCAGATTGTCCCCATCTCCCTCCTCCTCTTATCTCCACTAACAAACATAATTACAGCTGCACTTAAATTGCTGTAAATGAATTCTGGAGAGTAGAAAAATTGTGCGTGTATCTCTCCACTGCAGAAATTAGCTGACTCTTGCATTTCGGATGATGGGTCCATCCATCTCCACCGCTTGCAGGGAGGCGTTGCTGGAGCGAGCTGGCACAATCAAACCAGGGGCTGCAGCCCCCGGCACCGCTAAAGAGAGATGATTCTTGCAGCGAGTTCATCTCCAGGAGTGAGGCTGATAGAAACTTCTCAAAATGTAGGATTTTTTACTAAAAATAGATATTTTTTT
>VZTV01049980.1:0-26539 GCA_013400875.1 Anhinga rufa
CAGGAACATAAACGTAGAATTCTCTGGAACTTTCATTTCCAAAGTGGTAAAATACTTTTGCTTCTTTCATATCTGTTAGCATTTAAAATAATTTACGGGGCGGGGAGGGAAAAAACCAAACTCATAAAGCCATGCTTCTCTGGGCAGTTTTTGATAATGCCATGCAAAATTCTGGTGAATAAAAGAATTACAGTTTTGGAGAACCATTTAGAAAATTGGACAATTACCAGTATCAACATCATAAAGGAAAAAGATTTGGCTAAACAACATGCTCACTCACAACAGATGGTTTTATGAGTGGCCATTTTGGAGCCTTGTGCTATCCCTTTGTGCAAAATCTAGACCTTTAAATCAAAGGAGAGAAAGAAATAGCTAGCTAGCACTTTTGTCTAAATTTCCTTTCCAAGCAAAGAAACAGCAGCCATGTTCAAATGGTTTAAATTTCATCTGCATGCCTGTACCTAGTGTGTCCTGACCTTTAGGAAGGCCTGGCCAAGAGGCAACACTACACTCAGGGACTTTAAGCACGATTTTGCCCCTCTGAAAATGACCTTTGGTCCATTTCTACCTAGCTTTGGGATGAGTATAAGCTACATTAAAGGCAAACAGAGTCTGGGCTTGAGGATGTTTTTTTTTTGTTTGGTTGGTTTTGAGGTTTTTTTTGTGTGTTTACTGGGTAAGATCATGTGAAACCAGGGTTGGAGAAGCAGTAAAGCAGAAAAGATATCTGGGTATACTTGCTGCCACCTGGCAGCTCTAAGATTAGGACTAGATATAATAAAGACAAAGGTCTTTAGCATCCCATGGGAGTTTTGATGAAAAATTGAGGAGGACCATCATGGGCATAAGAAACCAGGTACTCCTTTTTTATTGTCCATTTGTCCAGAAGGAATGGCAACCTCCAGCCCTTTCCTTTCCATGGAAAGGAAGCCTAATGTTGATGCAGAGTTTTGGCTCAGGCGTCTGACAAGCATTTTCAAGGCCTATGGTTATGAAGATTTGCATGAATTGACATTTGTTGGATCCAAAATGACAAAGGCAACTCTAAAGGAATTAAGTAGGCAAGTAAGTCTGGATGCAGAAAGGGCTTTTGGAACCAGATGCTTCCTGCATTCATAACTGTACAGCAGTAAGATCCACAATTTAACTGTGCCTTGCACATGGAAACAGTATTTCCTTTATATTGTATAAAAAAAACAATGATTCATTCCCGGCTCATCTTCTTCACGTCAGGCATGATTTTATTCACCTTTATCATATTCCCCTTTATTCATTCCTCTCCAAGCTGTAGAGGCCTAATCTATTTCATTTCCCCTCATACAAGAAGTGATTCTTTTGCCATTCTTTTCATCTATTCTCATTTTACATTCTTTTGGTGAGGACATATGGGGTGATGGAGCAACAGAATCTCTTCTCAATGCAAGAACATTCCAAATTTATTAGGGAATATAATTTTGTTTTGTTTTCTATTCTGTTCCAAATTATTCCTAATGTTATTTACCTCTTTGACCATACTATTGGACTGTAAGCAGACACGTTAAGGAGGTACCTGCATGTTATAAATTGTTGGTACTAAACAAAGAAGTATAAAGAAATCCAAAACAGCAAGGCTCTGTTCATATATTGAAATGCACAACCTGAATGAAGACATCCATTAATCTTGCCCAGTTCCCCCTCCAGAAAGAAAGAATTTTATGTTTACATTTCCCCTTCTTTATGCAGTTGTGATTTAAATGACTGAATCTCATTTTTTTCCCCCAAAACTGCAATGTAATTTCCAGTAGTACTCAAACTCCACAAAGGATATGAAATTGCTGGAAATCCTTATACACTTTTATGCATAAAGGATACAATTCTGATCTCTCTATATGGGTGTACAAATCAGGACTCATTCTACTGAGGCCAATAAGTAATATCTAATTAACTGATACAAAGTAAAGCAAAGCAAGCCTAAAAGAATATTCTCAGAAATGCCACCAAGTCGAGAACAAAGTCATCTGCAAATGGCATTACAGAAGAAAGGCTGAGCAACAGACAAATGAATGCTTATTTATTTCAGGACAAGACTGAGTTGGAGTTTCTGGAAATGAAATAACAGAAGCTAGTAACATCTTGGCAGAGGCATGAGTAACAAGATATTCTCTGATCCAGGGGTTTGGCAGCATCCCAGTAAGGGGCTGGAACTCACTTTTATTGTTAAAACCATCAGTTAAATACAACCCAGCTGGAAAGTCACCTTAAAGTTTAAAAGGCTTTTCGCAATGATCTGCTTTAACAGGCAGCAAGGCACAACCTGTCTAAAGAGCAGGGGTTAAAGATTTCTAAAGGTCAAGTGATAAACTTTGGTCTCTATTCTACAAACGATCCCCTAGCTTTGCAGTAATGTGACTTGCGGATGACTGAGCACAAAATCATTCTGAGTTGCTTCCAGAGACTTACGGTAAGTTGCTGAAGTTTTACGTTAATGACATTCTGCATTCTTGACCAGCTATTTTCTTAAGGTGTGAGATCTGTCTTTTCATAACCGCAAAACTCAAAGCTAACTGATTCCAATACCATTAAAAACAACAACAACAAAAAAAAAAAAGGTGAAAACAGAAGAGGGCTGAATCTAATTATTGGAAAAACATAGCACCGCGTAACTGGGTACGACCTGACTTGCTAAATTCATCTAACTCTTTATCAACATAAGAGATAAACCAAAACTAACTACTGTTTTGGCTGACTTTTAGCCTTTACAAAACCCCCTATTTTTTCATTTTGTTACAGTCACTCTTCCTGATTTGCCTGTACTTACGTCTCTACCTAATGACTGCTGAGCTTACACGTTAGGTCTTATCTCAGGTACGAAAGAGAAGTCATTCCTTGCAATTACTCGAATCTGTCTGAACCGAGGTACCTCCCTTCTGCCTTCTCCAGTATGACCACCTTCCACAAGCCTAACTCTAGCCGTTGTGGATCACAAGACACAGCAAACCTCAGCTCCATATTTGGAACGAATAAATCCAACTCAGAATTTATCCACTTCATCAAAGCAAGAAATAAAGTTATTGTCACCACTGGGATTTCAAACTCCCTTCATAAAAGAGCACTGTAGTAAGGAGTGCATAAAACCAATTCTCTCTAGCACAAATATCAAGGCAATATTTTGGGTTGGGTTGATTGTTTGTTTTTTTGTTATTAAGACAAATTCACTCAACCTGGACTAGCAAGGGCAATGGTGTCATGTTTTACTGATATTTTAAATCTTTTTCAAGGAAGTTCTGAATAACGTAAAGCCTCATTTCTTATCTTCTCTTTGGCAGGGAATAAAGTTTTAGCACAAGTGCAAGTCCAGGCAGCAGAGACATTAATAAATGCAGACAGCCTAGTAACTAACACTATCTTCTATGCGCATGATAATGAAAAAGGTCACTTGACTCCCTCCTCTGGAGTATTTGACTTTTCAGATCACCTGTTTGTCATGGCAATGACACTACTGCTCCTAGGATCAGAAAGTGAACACTGGGGGTCTTAAAATTAAAAAAAAAATAAATAAAAAAAAAGTGAGATGAAGTTCCCCCGAAAGACAAGCCCTTAATTTTCAAGGATATACCAAATGCTCATGCAAAGCCATTGTAAGAGCAGAGATTAGGTTTCAACATAGCCACTCAAAACCTGGCCCTCAGCAGAACATTTCTTCCCCTTTTGGATCACACTGGTTTTAGGACATGCTGTTCGCATTGGCAACTGTAAAGGGGTTGTGTCATACCTGGCACAGATAAAGCCATAGCCAAATAGTCAAGGCCATGTAAGAGGAGAGAGGAGCCAGCAACGGGAGTCGAGCATGTCAGAATATGCCCTATGGGCATACTCGCTGAAGAACTACATCAACAAAATATTTCCAGCTGGTACTGTAGATTAACCAAAAAATAAGGATTTCAGCCTACATCATGAGTGCATCTGATAAAAAAAACAAAACCATTTTTTACCATACAATATTCAAAAAGACGTACTAAGATTACAGTAAAAATACATATCATACTGACTACCTTCTATCAATATAGATTTCAAGATAACTGTGATCAAAAGTGACTTTTAACTTTGATGGTTCACATTATTATGACATCTGGCTGGAATGGGTAGAGTTAAGTGTCTGTTGCTATTTTCATTAAAGACTATTTTATGCCTCAATTGCTAAAAAAAATTATTTTACTTTAAAACTAGACTTGGCAGGCAAATGCTGTAGCCAAACGTGGGTTAATAGATTTGTCAAAGTGAAAAACATCTAAAAAATAAAAAAAAAAAGAAAAAAGAAAAATGGAAAAAAGCTCACAACATCTGGTACTAAACCTATCCACAAAGTTTACATTTAATCCAGCTATCAGCTATTGAGAGAGATACAAACTGGTATTTATTAATCAGTTTTACTGTCTCACTTGTACATTATCCACCAGCAACCCACCGTTTTCCTTTAAAATTATAAATATCCAGGCGGGTCTAGAAAACAGCATTCTCGTTCATGTAATAGTACGGGTATTCATCACATCCTTTGAACACCACGCCCACCGGCTTTGGGATCACCAGGACGGTTCAGCTCCCCAGATCTGCAACTCTAGTCCAAGCACTTTAAAGACTTAAAAACTTGTGCCAACCTGTGGCCACTGGTTGTGGCCTGTGGCCTGTGGAGCACAGCCTCCCGCTGCTTCTGTCTACTGTAAGAAAGGGTGTGGAAAAGCCTTCCCTACAGCATATATAGCCCTGTCCAACCCGTGTAAATCCCCTTCTTGTTGCAGGGGACAACCGCGAGCTCAGCTGCTTGGAGAAATTGAGATAAATGGCAAGTTGCTGAGAGGGAGGCAATGCCTGTGCAGCATCCTAGAGGGGGACACTGGCAGATCCCTGTCTGAGCAAGGCTCAGAGGAACATGCTGCTTTAGGACAATTTAATTTGACAGCTCAGCAATGAAGCTGTCAGCCAGGGAGCTGAGAGCAGGGACCATTCACACCAACAGCACCCACTCCCATGCTTTTCCCACAATCAAAGACGGCTAGAGAAGGCAACTCCATTCATAAATAAGATGGGATTCCTTTTCTCCACCTCCAGGTTAGACAGAAGTCAATGCCACTTAGACCCAGTGGAGGCCCAGAAAGGGACAGAGGTGCTTACAAGTCTGAAAGCACCCATACTTGGACCTTTAATTATTCAGGAATTCTTTGCCATATCACCATTCCTGGTATCACGGGACTCCTTTTCCAACTGCAAACAGGTGCAAGGATCCATCCTTGTAATCCTGAAGATCAAAGAGGTGCAGGCTAACTACGAAGAAAAGATTTTGGCTCATTCCTTCTAATGATAACCTGAAGCATAATCATCAGGCAGTGACACATGTATGGATCTGTCAGGAGAGCTGCACTAAATATAAGTAATTACTCACAGCAGCTAAAAACATGGATGGGGTGCAACCGTAACACCAGTGACAAAATGTTGACTGACTCCAGTGGAGTTGGGAGTCATGAGAAAGCCAGAATTAGCTGAAGGCAGCACAAGAATGGAAGTTTAGAAGAAGGGGAGAAAACAGAGAGGCTTATACCCATCCACACATCCCAGAACAATGGTTTCTGGGAAACTAAACCGTAAGCACACAGAATGATTAATAGTGTTTCCCTGACAAGTGGAAGTAGCAGTAAACAGAAATTACCAAAGTGATTCCCCATGAAATCTTTCATAACCATCTTGATTTCAGGGAATTTTACAAATATTTTTAAAGTTAATATTTTAGATGCACATTAAAAAAAAATAAATAATTAGATTGTCAACATAAGTATTTAATCAGCAAAGTGCTGACACACATGATGTGTAATAGGGGAAAAAGCGAAACTAGACAGTAACTATCCAAAGTCCCACCAGGTGCCTGAAGTTTAATTCTTAATTGTAAGCTTTCTTTCCCAAGGCAGAGAACAGAAATCCATCTCAGAAATGCACGGAGCCTTTTGAAATGATGTATTTAACTGCATGACAAGCATTAATAGGAGTTACCCAGATACATTCCAGCATATCTACTTTCAAAATATATTACTTAACCTAGCTGAACCCACAATCTTTTCTTTGTTGAATTGCCAGAAAATTGAAATGAGGTTTTAAAAAAAAAATTATTACACAGCATAATGTACAGACAGAGACATGATTTTGGTGCACTACCATCTTGTGGACTATCTAGGAAAAACAATAAATGGCGTTCTATATATACAACCAATTCACATTCAGAGTATACACTAATCTGTGAAAAGAGCCCTACAACTGCATTGCGTAAATATTACATAGAACGAGGAATGGTTCATTGGTTTCCTATGGCTTGGCAGATGGCATCAAACCTCTTTTTGACAGCTTAGCACCAATGCGTGATGTCACCAGCCTTTCCTGGGAGAAAGCTCTCACCAAAACTGCAAGGTTATACAGAGCAGCTGCAGAAGATCCATGAAGCACTGTGCTGGCTCCAGCTCCACTGCTGCACAATTCCAGGCTTTCACCTGTGCACGCACGGGAGTCTCCCCTGTAGGCGCAGCTGCACCTGGCGGCCTGAAGGATAAACCACAGCCTGGTACTCAATGCCAGTACTGGGGATTTGCTTAGGTTGGTTAAGTTAGCGGTGTTTTACAACACATTTTCATGTATATACATGTGAAAGTATAGATGTGATATTTGTGTAAATGCATTTTAAGACATTGTTTACATATGTGTCTATATACACAAATATTGTTTATGTGTGCATGTATAAATTATATATATTTGAAATATGATAAACTGCCTCTATCACTTCTGCGACTCATTACTGCGGGTGTTACCGGTGCCTCTCTGCAGTATAGTTAAACATCCATGATGAATCATTCTTCTGCATCTCTCTTTCTCATAAGATATTTCTTGTGAGTATCCAGAAATATGCTAACAAATTTCAAACTGTGGAGAATGACATGATCTTTGAATTGAACTCAGTGTAATGAAACAAGTATATAAAGAACAAACCCACATCAGACTTCTAGTTCACTGCCTGGTTATATTAAAGTTTTCCTGTTAATAGTGATAAGTTTGATGATACACTGAACATAATGATATGTTTTTAAAAAGCACTAAGAACATGATATACCTAATCATTGACATGATCTGCACATAGACAGCATATTTAAAAATGTATTATCCTGCCAAAGTCTGGTTGTATTTCTATAACATCGTTAATATTGTTAAAAATACAGCAGTGTAAAGAACACAGTTACTTGTAGTTCCATTCAACTGCTACGTACAATTACTTGGTAGTACTTGAAAAGTACTTTGAAAGGATACAGAATTAAACAAGACATTTCACTCTCCAGCTGCGAAAGATTAATCACCAACAAAATCCAAAGATTTCACAGCAGCAATGCCAACTAAGAGGACAACTGCCAAAGCTCTTTAGGTATGCAGTGATTCAGCACAGCCCCTCTTTGGCCTTGGCTGCCCAGCCCCCAGCAGAGCCGTTGACCCTGTCTCTGGGAGAAGGCTGCAAGGATCTTACTGCTACAGGAAGGCAAAGCTTACCTTTTGGCATTGATTTTACTGAGCCTACCTCTTAAGGCAAGGGCTGAGGCATATTAATCAATACAGATAAAACAAAGGCCAAACATATTCACACTATTTTCTTAAAAACTGGCTACATCCCATTCAGCTGAAGGTTACATTTTGCTTCCTCGTGGTTCCTCTCTAACCATCCAGCATGCCTCGCAAGGCCATCGTTCAGGCTCACTTCTGATATCTCACATAAAGATACAAGCAAATGATTGCAGGACCAGATGAATTTTGGTGAATGCCGCCAGTTGGCTCTTTCTGACCAAGAATAAATCCGAGATCAGAGCCCTCGCCTGCGAGGGCAGACCACACACCTGCACGGCTGCCTCACTTACTCCTTCGACACGGCCCGGTGTTCCATGTAAACTGGCCACAGCCACTACTGACAACCTGCTCCCCACTCACCAACCTTAACAACCAGTCTCACATTCAGGGGTACAGCAGAGGCAACTCTATTTCCTTCCCCAGTCTCCAGGTGATATCCTAATCCTTTATCCTTCCATAATGATTCCCAAATCCAAAACTTTCTTACTATTCCACATATATCACAGTTCAGTCCCTCATCAGTTTTTGAGAACTACTCTCTGGTTTCTCTCTCGCTTCATTTGTACAAAGTCCATTGCTAAACTTCCCTCATCCTACTTGCCATGATCACATTATTCCCCTGAAACCCACTACCACCCCTTCCCTTCCCCCCAAGCCCCATTTCAGGGGAAGGGGAGCTACTGAGCTTGAGAATGAGCAAAACCTCCAAACCGGCTACCTACATCACTTATATTAATCAATAAAGCACAACAGACTTTTTACTGCAAATTTTATAAAGCTGGTGACCATGATATCTTAAGCTATAGCTCTAGGTACATCCAGAATTGGTGCACATGCAGTGGAGTCACAAAAAACCCCAAAACGTTCTCCTTCAAAATCACATCACCTGTTGCAGTAGCACCACAGTTTCCTGTAGCTTTCAGACAGATGCCTTAAGCCACAAGGAATTCTTTCAAGCAGAACAAATGCCAGTTAAGAGTCTCTGAAGAGAAAGGGGGGGGTGGGGAGAGGCTCAACACCATCCTTTATAGTTAGTATAAATCCACGCAGCTTTCCTAAAGTTGCATCCTTTCAGACTTTCTAAAAAAGAAAATCATAAATAGTAGATAAAGAAACTAGTCTGACTTAAACAGAGTTGAAGCTTGCAGAAAAAGGAAGTTAAAGCCTTCATAAAGGAATACGATACTGCATCAACATAATGTGGTTAGCTTCTACATATTACCAAAAATAACACAACTACAAATTTTGTTTCAGAGTAAAATACAGTTGTTCCTAAAACGACACTTAGATTGCATTGTAGAAATGTTTCTCAATGCCAACACAGGAATTAAAAACATACCTGGCAGCCCTTCCACAGCATACAAAAATTCTTCTAGGATTATCATGTGTAACGAGCCATCTGATAAGTCCTATAACTGATGAAATATTTATAGGGGTCACCACTTGCCTCTAAGGTACTGCTATATATGATATTTATAGGAGTCACCATTTGTTATTAAGGTACTGCTAAAAAAGCTAACACACAAGTGTGGTTTTCTACTGTTAATGACATGCTGAACAGTAATAGGTGTTAAAAGATCAGACTGAAATCACAGAACAGAACTTAGCGCTACCTTATTGATTTTCACTATTTGCAGGAAAATACAATAACAGCTGAAAATATAACCATCACCATAAGAATCAATTCTGATGCAAGTTAGAAAGTGCATGCACCAATTATCTATTTTCTGGAAGAGGAAACTTTTAGAAAACTTGGGGTATTGATACTGATAAGGGGAAAAAATACAGCCTAACTCCTAAACCTTACCCAAGCCAGAAAAAACAATGGTAATCAACATCCACTAACAGCTGACTAACAAGATTGAACTGGAAAAAAAAAAAAAAGCAGCTCAAATCCACCTATTAATGAATAAGTGTCTACAGCACTTACAGATAAAGATCAGAAAAGATAACCTGCTCTCCAGATTGAAAATCACAGACATGAAGACAACAAAAACAACCTGACTAATCTAGTCGTCCTGATTTTCATCCAGTTTAAGATGAAATTACAGTTCTTGCTGGCACATTTATACCTGATCCAAAGTGGAAGATGGAGCTGGATGTTAGTAGCAGAAGAGAAATGCTGGGCAGCCCACGGGAGCTTTCACTGTTACCAGATGTCCTGGACATGTTTCGTGAATCAACGCAGCAGGACAAGCCAATTTTAAAGCACTGGTTTGCTCTTGCCCATGAGAATGAGAACCAACTGAGAATACTTCATGGCACTTCATAAAACCACAGTTTTATGGGGGTTTCTTTCTATCACATATGTGGCAAGCTAAAAGATACTCTCTTTTAAAAGTAATTTTTCACAGCTCAGTGATTAATGCAGAGTTAACATGTCTGCTTTCCTGAAACGGTTTCTGAATTCATAAAATCGAAGGCTGATTAGGGGCACCCTGAACCATCCATTACATGAGAGCTACGGCACTGAATGTGATGGGTTGTCCTGTAAGAAACCGTGTCACAACCAGCGCCAAACGTGAGAGAGCCCAAGTATGTAGGAGAAGCCCTGTTTCATTTCAGCAGCCTGTAGACAACGTACATACAGTCACTAAATTTGGTTTAGCTGTAGAGATGTTCAGATATGTCACCAGAATTTAAATTTCTGTCTGAGGAGAAAATTACATATAAATTTTAGTTTGGGACTTGAACTAGGTTTTTTATTTGATTTTAGATTTTCACACTATTCTGCTGAGCTCTATTAATGGAAATGCCGTTGAACAACGGAAATGATTATCTAAAGTAGAACAGATTCATCTCAGTAGTTACTCTAATCCCTTCAATACTGACATAGCTACTGTTACATGGCACATAATGGAGGCAGCCTTGGAATTTTCTTAACAGTAAGATGTCTCAGAAAAGAAAAAAGCAGTGTTTTTATTAAAATCTTAGATTTTTGAAGAAAAAAACTTCTTGCTGTTTTGTGTTTAAGTGAAAAGTACTTTCTCTCTCTGCTGATCTTTGCCATCTGCATCTCTCTGCCTTTTGCAAAATATTATGATTGATTTAAGTCTGGTCTTTTAAATATTTGTTTTTAAAAGATTTTTTATTTCACTGTATTTTAAACAATAAATATTTAAATATTAAATTGGGAGTGGGTCTTCCACCCTAGAGTTTACATTAAGCATTCAATAATGGTACTTACAGCAATGAAAATTTTCAAGTACAAAAAGCCACACATGCATCATTTATGCATCTATACTCGACAGAGTGTATCAGCATTATGAGCTCCAGAGCACAGAAAGTTTTCATCCTTCACCACAAGCAAATACCAATATGAAGATTTAACAGTTTTCAAATAGCGCCGCTCCTATGGTGTTCTGACATTAAAACAAAATGGTTGAAGTTTATATTTAAAGAATTGATACATATTTGTAATGGTTTCCTTTTAGAAACATTTTAAAAATATACCTTTGAGGGTTTTAATATCTAGACCTTTAAGGGTTTTAATCATTAATATATTACAGTGTCAACATTTGTTTACAGACATCCCATATTACACTAAAAATATGGAAATGGAATATTATCTGTCTTTAAGGAGGAAAAAATAATTGTTGGCTAGCTCAAGCAACAGTAACGTAATACCCCAAAAAAGAAATGTGCTTGTTAGTAGAGAACAAAAAATAATAAAGGAAATAACTTTCATGTGAAAAATTCAACGCCTTTTAAAACTATTTCTATGAGAGATTATCGCGCTGTTGAAAAACACAAAATGTTCCATTGCCGATTAACGTCTATTTCAAAACTCATGCAATTAATAATTGGGAAAATCTCCACAGGAAGTACATATGGCAAGCACATCCTGACATCTGACAACTATTCCAGCCAACACAACACACAGCCTCCCTCACTGACAAAGCCATCTCCCCATTTGAAGGAATAACAGCTCTCAGATGCTAAGGGAGACGAATGGTCACCAGAGGGAAAGCAGAAAGATGAGTAGGGACGGGAGGAAGCGATACTGATGAATCAGCAGGTGATGAGCAAAGCAAAATCAATGCACTGTCAGCATGTTGCAAGAAAGGTAGTGTTTCCAAGAAAGATCAAGATCATTTAAGGAGCTATGAGAAAAGCCTGGCTAAAACCTACATTCCAAGCTAAGCTAAAATATTGGCTGAATCAAAGCTGCTTTGAATGGAGTCACCAACAATGTTTTATTCTGCTTTTGGTTTAGTTGTGTCTTTTAACAATACTGTTGTACATCAACAGATGCATTTTCAACCTTCACCTGTAATAGCAATTACATTTAATTCATTACTGACTTCTTATGAGCATTTTGGTGAAAATATCATTACGGTAGCATTGCAGCAGCGAGCTCGCAGATAGGATAAGTTCAGAGAGGAAGCTGTGCATTTCTAATGCATGCAAATAACTCAAACATGGCTTGTTTCCCTACAGGAAAAATCGGTATTGCTTATAGCACACTTGACACACTGTCACATTACACATTTCAAACATACAGGGTTTTATTAATGATGTTCCTAACAAGAAGTAAGTTCTTTTTAACAATAACCAAAAGCATGACATGACACATTGACAAGTAACGTGACAACTCCTTTCTAATCAAATGTGCTCAACATAAACAGCGATCCGCTGTGTCTGACACTCAGTGACAGGCTAAGAAGTCCTTAACAGCAAAGGCAATGCTCTAAGAATCTCATCGATACGTTTTAAAAAATAACTAATGCTCTGTTTCAGTCAAAGCTTGCCTGTTCTATAACATGAAATCTCAATTTCTCTCATGCCACAGCACAGCTCAAAAGCTGCCTTGATCCTCTGGCACACACACAATCTGTCACTAGAGGGTGCAGTTGTTCTGTTTCTTAAACCAAAATTATTTACAAATAATAAAATGACTAAGCTCTTTCAATTATTATCTTGAGCTACACATGTACAGCATACATTAGGAATTATTTTCATTCAAACTCTCCAGATAACTACACTGGGAGACAACATACATCCTCTACAGCAAGGGAGACTATCTTGGTTTAGATTCAAGGTGATTTTAATACTCCTGACTTTATATAGAGCAAGACCTAAATAATTGCAAAAGCAAAAGTCCCATTGCAGGATTTACCAGATTATCCAGGCTCAACCATTAGAGGTTGCTGCTGTTTGCATGCTTGCTTTTACAGCAGTAGTGACTTTCTATTCATTATTTCCATTGTTTTCTCTTCAAAAAGATGTGACATTTTAACAATAGCCTGGCTTTGGCCTCAGACCTGAAAACCGCCTCTGTTGAAGTGAGCATCAGAGCAGGTAATAAACACGGACAACTGCATAGTTAGACAGATACAAGCAGCTTACCTTGTCATTTCTTTGCCTGGAAAACCAAACAGGTGAGTTCACACAGCCTGTCCTTTATCAAGACAGAACTGCAAATGATATAAGAACCAAACCACTGACAAGTTTGGGGTGGTGGCAGTGCCTGTGTGCTGAGGGCAGGCTTAACACCCCAGGGCTGCGGGAAGGCAGAAGGGGAAGGTTGCTCCCCAGGCAGCAGGAGGTCATGGACTGCCCAGCAGCTTTGTGCCAGGGTTTGTAAACAGCACTCCCAAACTTGTATGGTGAGAGAAGGCAGGAGCCTCCACATCCTTCCCCAAAAGGAGAAAGGAGGGAAACTTCTGCTAACATCTCCATCAGATGAACATCTGTCTGGAAGAGCTGCCCCAGGGCAGGGAGAAGCACCAGGTCACACAGCAGGTAGGCAGAGATACAACCCATCTGAAGCTAAGGAACAGGCTAAGGTGGTCATACACACAAACTGTTTTTATGAACTTTTCAGTGGAGCTATATTGGCAGAATTAACACAGGAGTAACATCGTTCAGTGCAATTAGAAAATATCATGCAGCTTACATCATAGATCATGCCAAATTTAACATTTCACCCTGCAGCTCAGCAAGAACCAGACCGTGAAGCCCCTCGCTGCAGCAGGTAGCCAGCCCCCAAGGGAAGGCCACAGGCTTCCAGTTTTGGCATACCCTCCATGCCATCACCTTGCCCTCTGTATCCCAGCCAGCCATAACAGCATGCAGACAATGCTGCCACATAACAGATGAAAAGAGAACACTTTAGATAACCAGCTTTAGAAATACTCTTCTTTTAGAGAAATGTTGCCAAACTAGCATGAGTAAAACTGGCCACAATATTTTATAAAACAAAACCTCACTTCCCCCACCCTCAAAAAAAATTAATTTGGAAGGTCTAGATTTTTATCTGCAACAGAATACATTGCCAAACTACAGCTGATAGTTTTCTATTCAGTTATTTCTCTATTATTTTGTGGAAAATCTCTCAATCCTTTTGTAAAGCCATCTACAAGAGTTAAGTCAAATTTGCCGCTTTCAAAATACATGTGTTTTTCTCACCAATACACTCATAACTCTTCTCTGAAAACTGAGAAACTATTCCCAGCAACCATCTACAATTAATGTGTCCGGGAAGCTCTTAGAGCATCTAAACCCACGACTGACTTCATCTATTTGACAGAGAGGGTTGGGTTTTTTTCACCCCTCATCTCTGCCATAGAGATCTGCAGATTAACAGAAATGAGGCAGACCTTCCCATAAATACAGTTCGGACCATCTCCATCAGATCAGCTTAGTAACATCCAAATTATTTTCCACTTACATTGAACACAGATAGGGGTGTGTGTGCCAGCACCATAACACATGGCTAAGGAAGAGCACAGAGCTTGCCTACCAACATCCTCAAGGTAAACCATGACTGCTGCCATGGGGCTACTGCCCTGAGAAAGACAAGACCAGGTTTAGGGTCAGGATTAGGGTTTGGCCTCTGAGAACAAGACATGTGAGTTGTACAGTGAGAGGGGCTCAGGAGCAGCCAAACATCAGCATGCCCTGTGACTGACGTTATTGCACAAGCCAGGGGTGATCAGTGTCAGACAGCCAAGGGAAAGGGTGGGACAAGGCAGCTTTTACTTTAAGGACAGCAAGGTCCACCCCCACCAGAAATTTATAACTGTTTCCTTCTGAGTCTCATTTCCCTTCTGTGCTAAGCATGGACAGTGCAGTACTACTGTTAGGATGGACATGTGGTCTATTGAAACATATAAACAAAATTCAGCTACCTCATTTACACCACTGGGAAGGAGAGCAAGTACTCAAGCAGCCTGAACAGCACCCCAAGGCTAGAAACGAGGGAGAACTCCCAGCTACAAGCCCATGCAAACTCAGCAGCAAAGGCAAACTAGCATGTGGAGCTTCCAGTAGTCCCACAACATAAATGCTGCAAAACCAGTGAGGATCTGAAGTGTGAAAGGCCATGGGACATAAGTATTTCTGAAAATTTTAATCCACAGAATCTTCTCTGTATTCAACAGGTCTTTTACAAAACCAACCAGAAGACCTTATTGTAGCCTTTCAATACTTAAAGGGGGCTTATAAGAAAGATGGGGACAGACTTTTTTTAGTAGACCCTGTTGCAATAGAACAAGGCATAATGGTTTTAAACTAAAAGAAGATTGATTTAGACTAGATGTAAGGAAGAAATTTTTTACAAAGAGCGTGGTGAGACGCTGGAGTAGGTTGCCTAGGGAGGTAGTAGATGTCCCATCCCTAGAAACTTTCAAGGTCAGGTTGGACGGGGCTCTGAGCAACCTGGTCTAGTTGAAGATGTCCCTGCTCACTGCAGGGGGGTTGGGCTAGATGGGCTCTAAAGGTCCCTTCCAACCCAAACCGTTCTATGATAACACACTTCTAAAAAAGTGAGAGAACTCCTAAGAACACAATCTCTATGGAGGCAGTACCCAAAGGGTGCAATGCAGCGCTGTGGAGCGGGGATGAAGGAGGAAGAGGGAAGATGCTCAGCTATTTTGGGGGAGGAAAGGGGAAAAAAAACCAGACTAAACTATCATTTCAATTAAAAGTAGATTCCCCAAAATCTGAAACCTAAGTATTGGCTGTGGGGTTCTTTCTGATAAAAGAACCAATCCATTGTTACGATGGCAGGTAAAATGCAAGTAATTGTTTGGTTTCTTCCTTAACCTGGTTAACATTTGCTTTAACACCTCCCTTGTGAGCTTGCCAAACTGCTGCATTCAATCATGTTACTTTCCACCAGTACTAAATAGTATTAAATATTTCTAGATACGTTTATAGTGTACCAAGCCCTATATGAAGGCCTGTTAAGAGAATCCATCAGGTAGCTACAATAAACAGCAATATTCAGTTTGTTTGGTTTGAACTACATAAAGAAAGATAAACTTTCACTGTTACCTCTATATAGAACAAGAGTTAGCTAAAAAAGCAACTAACACTTTGAGAGGAAAAAATGAGGGAAGAAAAACTAACCTCCACTTTGTTTTCATATATATGTATAGATATATACAGGCATTTAAACCCCAGCATACATATAGAACAATAGATGGCAATATGTAAAATGAGAATATTTTTAGAGCTCTGAGCAGATTATTCATATCTAGAATTATTACAGTTGTCAATTTTAGCAAACTGTCTTTTTCCAGCAGCATTTAGTAGTTAATGCTGTCTGTAAAATTATTCAGACAAGAGGTTGTTAATAACTGAGGAAACTGGCAATCCACTGAGATTATATGACAAGCCTCACTAACCCGTAAACACCTGGTTATTAAGGTATATCCATTAGGTGTGGGTGTTTTTTTGCAGAAATGTCATTGGCCTTTGATTGCTATTGACAAAAGCATCTAGCCATGCAAAAAGAGAACCCAATTAATGGCTTTATCTATTTTTTATTTTTTAACTTGTCCTGAATATGAATATATGTTAGAATGTTAAATGCATGCAGCAATCTAGGCTTGCAAATTATACCTGAAATTTTTCAAAAATATTAAAGAGGTAGCTACAAAATATTAAAGGAGCAGCTACAAAACCAGTGGTTGTAATGTCTGGAAAGCTCATCAGAAATTTCTTTTTTAAACGTTATAAAACACCTTGTAAATACATGTTCAGGAAAGAGAGAAAAGTGAACTGAGAAAAATCTGGAAGCCAGTTCTAGAAACTGGCAGAGGTGAAAATAAGTATTTTTATCATGTTCAACTTCATTTAATATTTCTTCCTACAAAGCAGTAAAGATGAACGCAGCTGATCAATATTGCAGATAAACAACCAAGAAAGAAAAATCAGCATTTGAGAGAGCACAGCTAAAAGAAACTGAGCAAACAAGAAACTCAGTAGACTGAAATATGGAAAACATTGTTAGTTAAATATAAATATTATCAGGAGTTGTTAAGAAGCAAGACAGGAATGATTCATGTTCATCTACAAAAAAACACTAAGTCAGTTTCTACTGCTTTATTTTCTTTTTAAAGACTGGCTATGCTGCTGCGAAAGCCTTCTTTTTTTATTGAAGTGTCAGAGAGGAAAGCTGAGCGCAATCATCAGGTTCACAAGATGTTAGTGACATGGGTTCTGCCTTCAGAGGACAGCCATAAGGGCGGGTTTCTGGCCTCCTGGGCTTTGCTGTAGTGTTGGAGCCAAATGTTTGAGGGGGCAGGTGGCAAGAGGAATTAACACTAGCTTCATTCAAGAGCAAAGTCTATTCATCTGCCTTCCAAGAAGCACCATTGACGAACAAGGATCTAAGCCACAAGCATAACATTTAAACTTCTTAAGGTTATATCTTTATAATTAAAGTGTCCCCCTCGCATAAAACAAAGCATTTGATTAAAAACAAAAGACCTGCAGTATTTGATGTGTTGTTCCCAAAGCAAGCCACTGCAAGCACAATCAAACATTGAAAGTAGAAAACCCCAGGAAAACAAGAGGGAAACATGGATAAATCAGCCCCAATGTTAAATACAAGATAGCTTGTAGAACATGGGAAACGACACAGAAGAGTCTGCAAAAATCCAGGGGGAAGGGCATAATTTCTACAACCACAAGAAATATAATAGTGGCACAACATTTTTAGAACCTTTAACTGCAAATGACAGAAAGAGGCTGATAACCCATCTTCACATTCATTTGGGGGAATTTTCACAAATGTTGTCTCTTGATATTTATATCCGTAAATATGTTCAACTTTATATTGAGCAGGATTAAAACAAAACCGTCATTTCACACCCCTGACTCAAGAAAGGCATTACAAGCTTACAATAGCAACCAGAAGATGTTTCAGAGATTCTTTATAGATTAAGCATCTGAAACTTGACAGTCAGAGTTTACACAGAAATCTATTCTGAACTTATTAACAAGAAAGGGGAGGGGGGGAAAGTGTGTGTGGCACCTGAGGTCAACTAATAAACAGCAGACAGATGCAGCTAAATTTGTTCATTCCTTTCCAAACAGAGAGGTCACAGGAGAAAAGGGAAAAAGCCACAAAATGGATGATTGAATGCAATCATAGGCTTTGACTTTCCTTCTAGGACTTAAAATTGAAGATCTAGATTTCTATCCCCCATCTCTGTTTGCAAAGCAGGCTGTGTCACAGTTCATTGCATTGAAGTGGTGAGAAACTGTGGAAATAATGCAAGACAGAAAACAGATGAATCAAGAATTTGTGTCCATTTCTAAAGAGACTCTCTGCAAGTAGCTCAAAACAAAATAAGCATGTTTTAAGCCTATTGCTTTGCTCTACATAGGATTCATAAGGCTGGAACATTGAAAAAGAACAGAACTTTTCAAAGTGTGTTGGCTATCTAAGACATTGCATGACTGTTCTGTTGACTGCGAGTTAACAGGTCATCATACACAAGTCAAGCCTGAATGCTGATCCCGCAAAAGCTTTCATTTTGGACAATAAAAGACAGTATGTTTGAAAAATAAAAATCCTTGCAAAAATAGTAGATTTATTCCCTCAGCAATATCTCTTTCCTCAGAAAAAAAAGCTCTGATATTTATAACAGGGCAATCAATTGCAAAATAAACTATTCTGTCTAAAAGATCAGCTGAGAAACAGGATTGCCGTAGCTTAGGAGAACTTCAGCATTTCTACACCAGTAGTTTTACTTGTTCCTGTGAACTGTTTATTAACTTCAGCTACAGGTAGCCAGGCATAACAGCTAAAGACACCTCATTGTTACAGAGCAGGTATATAGACTGCTCAAGGCAACAAAGTTGTTGTGCACAGATTTTCTTAAATGATGCTATTAGTCTCCACCTCTGGCCAGTGTCAGATATTTCAATTGCTAACAGGTTTCTACATGCTGATATTCTTTGTTTCTGTAATAACAGTCACATGGAACTTTCCTTTAGTAATATTAGAAAATAATCTTCTTTTTGATAAATAATATGGCTTTTGTTACACACAGCACAGACATCAGACTGCATGCTGCAAAAATCTGTTGTTGATATCTTCACCAGAGAGGAGTAGCTGCAGGGTCTGAAATGACCCCCAGACTTGCTGATGTCTGGACAAGAACAAAGCATAATATAAATATGCCTGAACAATAGTTTGACAAGTGAAGTAAGTCTGACAGTCATGATGGGATAATGTGACATTGGAAGGAGAACAGTGTCCATGCTTGTCAGCTGGCTGTTTTAACCCAAAGGATGTTGAGATCACATCAGTGTGCACCCTAATGACCAGCCTTCCAGTAGGCTGGATAACAGCCAGTTAGTTTTAGATACCAAAATGCCACCAATACCAAATACTGGTGCTTGAACACCAAAATCTGCTTCGGTGTCATACATAATGCCATTCATACCATCCTGTAGTACATATATTACCATACCATTCTGCTTCTGAACTTTTACGAACACTGGTTTATGCAGTTTTTTGTGTGAGACTGCATGAGAATACTATTCAATCCTTTGAGCTCTGTGTAATTAAACACTTGCAAGTCTTTCAGGTGCACACCCATTGGTGCATCTGTTTTCTTTTTTTCTGATTGCCTGTGAGGAGGGGACTCCATGATCCAGCTGGAATACCTCCTGCTAGACATATTGAAACCTGGTTTGTTTTGTTGGGTTTTTTTACCCTGGAAGTTTGCTAACGCTCCTCAAGCTACTTGCAAGCCAGCTTCACCAGCTGTGACCAGCTGCTAGGGTTTAAGCTCCAGGGTTCTAGAGGACTAGAGAAGACACTTCCCTTGGATCTCTGCTTTTGTGGTTTGGAATTGCTCTTGCATTTCTCATCCCCACCTCAGCCTCCCAGTTACCAAATTGCTTGTGAGAGAGAGTCCTGCACTCCTGGCTGATCTGAATAACCTATGCAAAATGGGCCTGTGCCTTACAACATTTTTTGTTCTAGCTAGGACTACAACTGAAACTGCATTTGGTAACTATGAATTCATTACTGCAGTTCTTGCTGGGACAGATTGACAAAAATATTATTCTTACCACCATCCCTCTTTGTATTGTAAGTATTAAAAAACATGTGCCAAGTGCCAAAGGGTTGAACTATAGGTGCCATCTGGCACAACACATTTTTCCACTTAATTTTCATTCAGTTTTTATCTTTACATTGGCCCAGAGCTACAGTTTTTCCTTCTCTTCCTATTAACCATAAGTCATCATCCCAAGACAAATGGCATCGATCACACAGCATGTTTCAGTGCTCTGCCATACTGTTTTCATGTGAACAAATCACCCACAAGAAGGAAGCAAAAAGCAAAAACCAAAAAGAATGGCCAGCAGCATTTACATTTCAGGAGATACCGACACAGTTGCTGTAATACAGCAATAGTAGAGGTCAAAGTTTAAACTTTAACAATCTTTGGTTTATTATGAAAATATATATAATAATTATGGTGAAGTATCAAATATCTAGCCAAAACTACAAGAATGGGCATAATCATCAACACTGGGAAACACTAAATTTAACAAACTGAGACAAGCTGGATATAGCTTTAACCGGAGATTCCCTCTTGGTAATCGAGCAGTGCTCTTCCCTTCAAGCCTGCTGATGGAGCTGAGTAGTTTAAGTGGATCAATATAGTTAAATGGTCTAAACCCAATCATAGACAGCACTATTTTCTCATCATTCAGATCAGGCCAAAAGAACGCGTGCCTCAAATGGTACCCACCCAAATATCAGTGTTCTCAGCATGCTTGTAAACAAATAAGCGGGAATTGTATCAAAGTAGTGCAACATTTTCCCCAGAACCACTGTTCCGCTCTCCCTGATTTTTGTAGCACTTCTTCCACACTTCAGAAAAACTAACAAAAGCAGCATGCATCTTCCCTTTGTTATCCAAGGTCCCTTTGCTTTCAGGCAAGATGCAAAACTGGGATCCTGTCTGCTGATGATTAGTACGCAAAAACAGAGACATCTGTCAGGACAGGATTTGCAACCAACACTCCCTTGTCAGTTTGAGAAACAACTCTGTAAAGGGACAGCAATCCAATGACTGGATCAGAACGGACAGTGTTATGAGTACAGAAAATTTTTGTTGTTGCTGTGGCTGGGATGTGGGGAGAAGGCTACGAGCAATGAGGCTACCAGTGCCAGTGCAGAAGCATGTTTACAATACGTAATGCTTTAAGATTTCTGAACTTCAAGCCCAATCGCCCCCTTCATATTTTCATCATGTCCACAAAGCTAGACAGACAAATGAGACTGCCTCAGAGTAAGCCTGTTTTTCATGCACAAACATCAGCTTGAATGCCCTGCAGATAACTGGGGAAGAGGAAAAATACTGTTGCTATAAAACAAATGAACTGCAGCACAGGAGCATTGTGGGTGGCTACGGTGAAGCCTGCGCCCCTTCAACAGCAGCAAACCCGGAAAAACGTAACCACACAAGGCAGGGACTGTAATGCAGCCATGCAGAGGTAGTGTGTGTGCCTTACAGCCAGGGAGCCGGCCACTGGCCTTCCCAGCTCTGCGCTGAGGAAGCTGTTGCACACGTCTGCGGTCAGCACGGGCTCTTGACTATAATGCCCTCGCTTGTACAACACTGTTCACAGTTAATTTGTCACCAGGCTACTTTTCAATAAAGAGTAGTTGTTACAACTCTTCCAAACAGGTAGCCTGCTTCCTCTGGCCAGTGGAACCTCTGGGTAATACACAGCCAGCACAGGAGGACACACGCTGCTCACATCTGGTTCCCAGTCAGCAGGGTAAGCCAGGCATTGCAAAAAACCCCCATAGGCAACCAGTGATTCCTACTACATTTCACAGGCTGTGGAGGTTTGGGGGGAGGAGAGGTTGGTTGGTTGGTTTGGTTTTTTTGTTGGGGAGAGCGTGGTGTTTGGTTGTGGGGTTTTTTTTGAAAGGGAGGTCAGAGAAGGAGGAGTAAGAAGAGAGAAAATATAGCAATTATCAGCATTTAACCTGTACCTCCAAGGATGGTTCTACCACAAGCTTGTGAAGAGCATGGCAGGGAACTGCCCTCAGTATTGGACTGGCAAGATAGGTGCTTTGAAGTGGTTACCAAGAACAGCAAAAAATTGATCTCAAATTTTTGCCAATGCAATGTAAAAGAAAACCAGCCAACTGCAAATTTAAACGATGTTTAAAATGCTGCAGAGCCTATGGTTCAGGATTTGTGTAAACAACTTACATTTCAACTGATTTCAGCCTCTCCCACAGGTTTTAAAGAAATAAAAAAAAAATTCATGCCATACATTTTATGTCCACAGGGGGGCAAAAATGGGTCGCTCTATAGGGAAAAAAAAGCCTTATATTTTTAAACAAGTATGTAATTGTATGCAACTTTTCTCCCCCCTATTTTATCTCCTTATTTCTAATGAAAAGGATATATTATGCAATTTTCGAAATTACCCTTGGCTTTTTTATATTTCATATAACATGATAATAATATTCTCATCAAGCCACTTCAACTAATTCAAGTGCTCTTTTTCTTTACTCTTCAAATTTCTATTCCTTCCTCTTTTGACTGTTTCTATAACTTCCATGAACTAATAGTTTAATAACCCAGCAACACTACAACACATTTTTGGCAGAGCTTGCAAAAATACACTGGACTGACTTATATTGCTATATATCCTAAGATCCAGTTCAATAACTTTCACATTACATTTACAGAGTTTAAAGACTGTGAAGAACACTTCTCCCTGAGTATCTGCTTCCAGCAGACAGTATTTTTTTCTTTTTTTTTCCTTTTTTTTTTTAAAGGTTAATCTACCCAGGTTTAATCACACATGTATAGCTGCAGAGAAAATAAAAATGTTAGTATTCTAGCTATCAGAGTTAGAACTGATCTGCTGGGGTGTCTGTCCACTCTCCACTTACAGAAATGAAAGAAGCTTCTCAAGAGTATATTTACTAAGCATTCCTTAAAAATTAGTAAAAAAATTGCTGCTGATGCTAAGAACCAAAAGTAGGCTGAATTTCAAGCCATTCACATTTTTCATTGCACACTGCTACCTGAAACTCACGCTGTATTACACAGCACTAGGTACAATATGTGAACAGTTCACAATGCTGTGGGCTTTAACAAAGGACGTTTTCCAAATATCTCAAAGTATAAAATATATCATAAAGTTAAATGAAGAGCATAAAAATCCTGATCAGACAAATAGCAGCTTGCCTATTCAGAGATGAAAATAACAATGCACTGAAAGCCACTAGCTGAAAAGAAAACAGTCGACTTCTGACAAAGAACATAGCAGAAGAACTCTAATCTCTTCCTACAGGACCATACTTTTCATTTCAGGAAAGCAAGATGAGATAGCCAGAGGTGAACTTGTTTGCAAGCTAGGACCTATTTATCAGTGGTATTAACAGAGTATGAAACTAAGGGTGCATCATTCATGACTGGTTTAAGAATTACAGCAAAGTAATCTGAAGAAAAGGAAGAGAATATTCCTTTCCCACAAGGCAGTGACCTTAGTGTTCAAAAACCTTATTGCTTGTAAAAGACTGCAACAACTGCTTGACCACTTCACCAGGTGCTGAACTGGTATCCAGCCCAAAAGTTGAGCAACAGCCCTAAAATTAGGCACACTGCTTTGCAGTTGGAGCACAAAGATCAGAATTCAAACTCAGAAAAACAACTGAATTACTGTTGCTGTGAGTCCTTATCCACATACAGAGCCAACCTGTACCATCAGTGACTGTCTACAACCCAAAAGCCCTACCTCTGACTAACCTTGGCCACCCTTCTGACAAGCAAATCCTTCTGGGCTGACAACGTCTACATTCCCTGGGATATGTTGGAACTACCAGGTGTTCAGCAGCAAGGGCTTTAGGACAAAACTAGTCACAGTCAAGCCCATGAATCCCCATTATATAGATCTCCAAACCAGGACAGCTGATAGCACAGTCTTCTTTGGTGGCACTAAAAAGCCATACAGGAGTTGAGGTATTTCAAATGACTGAGTTTTAAACACATTTGCAGTCACCATTAATCCAGCCAGTAATATTTCACTGTATTGTGGCTCACAATGAAACATGAAGATGTATTATCCTAATCACCATCTCAGTAAAATGCAGGGTACACTGCTGCATCTTGTCAATTTACATCATTTTCACTGACATTTCTGTTTAGCAAAAAGAAGTCTTGAGGCAAAAAAGCACACTCACGGAAACATTGGTTATAACAAGCATGTGGCCATTTTCTCCGAAGACCTGAGCGCTATCTAACCATTACATTTGTTCATGGCATCTTTTCTCTGAATTTGCTTGAAGAATAAAAGGCTTGATCTTCACAGTGACTTCTCCAGTCAAGTTGCATCTAGATCATTTTTACATGATGTGTAACCGCTAATTTTACTGGATTATTCAATATCTATTTTCAGCAAATTTCTTTATAAATTCAGCAAATTGCTTTTATAAACAAAAGCAAATGCACTTATCTGAAATTAATCCTACAGCATTTTGACCATTTGTCCATTACAATGCTTAGCAGCTATATGATTTAGCACTAGCAGAATAATAGCACTTGAGCTGTAAAGCTCAAAGCAAACGTGATTGAGTCATCAAGATGAGAGACCAACACAGGCTCACCTTAAGCATGCAGGTTCTTCCAATTCCCATAAAAATACTGATATTTTGAAGGATAACTGAAAAAAAGAAAAGCACTAAACCTCTTCTCTGCACCCAAGCCATAAAACAGTAGCAGCTGTTCTGTGAAACCTAGGCCTGTAAAGCGTTACTCACTTGCAGCATTTCACATGGATTCTGCACTTGGAAATCAGTGGGACTTCCACACACTCATAAGGCTTCATAGGAGTAAAGTCTACAGGGAATATAGAGTGTGTTTTCCAAGAAACATGTATGTCAAATCACAGGCTTTAGCCATCAGACTTGCTCACTCAGGCTTCCTCCTCTTCCACTGCTGTATCCACATTTAACACACCTGCATGGCACAGCATTTGAGCGCTGATGAGAAGTTTTGCCCCATTTCGTAAGAGTGAAGCAATTTCTCTTGTTCTGTAACTCTGTTTTTTATCTAGCAAATAAGCTGCTAACTATTACTTTGCACCACAGCGTTACACAATTAGCTGGATCCTCAGTCAAACTAAACTGCGTAGCTGTGATGCTAACAGAAGCTATGTAACGTTAATTAAAGTGTTTGGACAAATCCTGTTCTCCAAATGGTGCTCTCTCATCTGTCTTGGATATCAGTAAAACACATCTGAGTTGTAACAATTCTTGAGTTGCAACTCATCTAAGTTTTACCAATACTTTTGGTCTCTCCTATTAATTTAGTACCTGAAAAAAAAAAGGATGATATCTCAAAACATAAAGAGAAAATTCTTCTATGCCATTTGGATTCCTTAGCCGACACAGGCTGTACGTACCGAGAGCAGCTAACAAAGCAGTCAAGTGCTAGAAGTGTTCCCAGTCAGCCGTCCTGAGCGGGACAGAGTGCCCCCTTAAAAAGGTACCAGGAAAGAGGGAGAAAACAAAAGTTTGGTGCCTGACATCCACAGTTAAAGTTACCTCTCTGCAAATCAAATAGCAGTTTCAGAATGAACCGAGCCGCCAATCTCTTTTCCTGTCTAAATATCCCTTAATCTTGGAAAGCAAAGTACAATCAGAAGAGATGGCAGGTTTCCTCGGTGCAGAAGCCAAACGCAGCCCTGCAGTCGCTAAGCTTGCACCCTGTGCGGTACCAATAAGGGCACTTGGCAGTGGCAGAGGCTCACCAGGAAGCTGAGCCGCACAAACACAAGTTGCAAGACGATACAACAGCATCCTGTTCCACCTCTTACCAACAGCATCATTTTTTTGTTCTCCTTCCATAAAATCCATCAATATTTTCCTAAACAAGATATGACGTTGTCTTTCACTGAACACTCAACATTTGTTTAATCAGAAGTCACTGGCAGAGGGGAAAAATCACACGTGAGGCCACTACAGTACCTTGGGTTTGTTTGTTCAGTCTCTGTGCAACTGCTGAAATATATCAAACTGAGGAACATTTTACAACTTGGACATACTGGAGTAAAACAATAAATCACAGAAATAGCATCTACGCACCTGTAAACTCTGGAGATATCCAATGGTACTCTGGCACATCATTTTCCTACCCAACTTGGTGCCCACCAATTCCTTTGTTTAAAGACACTGTGGGATGTGTCACACCAGGAGAGACGCTGGAGCTGAGTAAGGCATCCCGATCTGCTCCCTGTGTAACAACCAGCACAACTAAGAAAAGGCGACAGGTGACAGTAGTAGGCGACTCCCTTCTGAAGAGTACAGAGACATCCATTTGCCAGCCCAACACACTCTCTAGAGAGGTATGCTTCTTACCAGGGGCTCGTATCAGGGATGTCACTGAGAGACTACCAAGCCTTGTACAGTCCACTGACTATTATCCGCTGCTGTTGTTTCACGTGGGCACCAGCGATACAGCCAGGAGCAACCTGAGGAGTATCAAGAGGGATTACAGAACCCTGGGAACAGTGATAAGGGACTCTGGAACCCAGGTCATATTTTCATCAGACCTCCTGGTCAAAGGGAAAGGGTTGAAAAGGCCAGTTGAACCTCGTGAATCAACAAGTGGTTACAGGACTGGTGCCA
>VZTV01049988.1:0-18700 GCA_013400875.1 Anhinga rufa
CTTTTCTCTTTTTTTCTTGGTTTTAAGCTGAGCTCTAACATAGCCCATATTTTATTCATTTAGGGGGATTCTTTTACACCACAAGAAAAGTAGATTGTCTGCCCAGCCTGTAATCATGCTAAAAAGATTAAAAACAATAATAAATACAGCTTTTTCTTAAAATATTTTTCCACCAAACTCCACTTCTATTGAAATGCAGCCATTTGAGCACTATTTATTTAGCACGTTGGATCATCCTTATCAACAGCCTCTTCTTACAAAGACAGCAATGTTCAACACTCTAAACAGGGGTAGGGTTAAGATGGTCTTGCCCAAGGAGTTCAGCCGGAGCAGCACCGGCAGAGCCTGGCACTGTTTCTGTTGGAGCATTCTTCTGGATCAGACTTGGAGGAGGAGGATGGGTGACAGGCTGCCTCCCACTCTCCAGTTTGCTCCCTCCTGGGTGGGCTTGGTGGCCCATGGGCTCCCATGGCCGCATTGCTCCAGCTGCTTTCCCCACCTACAGCAGACACCACCCGTGCTTGCCGTGGGCTTTGGGGCTGGTTCACACGAGCATGCAGACCATTACATTAATGTGGTCTTAGAGTAACAAAGACAATGGATTAAACGATTTTTGCCAGAAGTCTGTTCTTAAGTGCAGTACTCCCAACCCAGGCGCTCTGGCAGGCTCAGCAGCTCCGCCGAAACGCCACTGACTGGGACTGGAGTTGAGCCTGACAGGTTTTCATCTCCTCTTCCATTTCTCTTACTGGCAGAGAAAGCTGCAGTTCGCCTCTTGCAATCCAGCCCTGGAACACCGCTGTCCCCATCCGGGGAGGACTCCCTCAGGACAAAACTGGCGGGTGGAGGAACCGCTCTCTGATATTTGTAATAGCAAGAGAAAGGTCCCAAAGGAGCTCCCTTTCTCCCTCCGGCACCACAGCAGCAAGCCCAGACCTTCCCTCCGGCTTCCTCAGGCCTCTGCCACTCCTTCATGTTTTTAATTAAACAACAACAACAACAACAACAACAGCAAAGCCGTTCGCAAGCCCTNGCGTCGGGGCGAGGGGATCGGCGTCCCCCCTGTGATGGAGCCACCAGCCGCTGGGTGCCACTCTTGTCCTGCCGAACCCCGCCGAAACCGCCGCCGAGGAGGGAGCCGCCAGCAGCCGCCCTGCCCGCCTCCCCCTCAGCAAGCAAAGCTGCGAAACCGGGGGCAAAAGCAGCCCCTCTCCTCGAAAGGGTGCACGGACAGGCTCTTGCGATGCGGGGAGGTATCGCCGCCCGCTGCCCGCCCGGGAGCATCGATGGGTTCGCACCTTGTGTTTCCTCTTTGTGTGTCCCATTTCTGCCTCCCAACCAAGCCTGAGCGCTCTGCGGTCACTGACCTGCAGATGATGGTGGAGGCCATCATCTGCCAGCCCCAACGCTGGGGAAAGGTGCAGGTGGCTCTGCCCAAAGGCCTGTTGGCGGTTGTCCCCGTTTCCCCATCGTTTTCCCATCGTTTCCCCATCAAAAACGCAGGCTACGGCACTAGGCAATGCCGACCAGGCCATGTGCCAAAACCCTACCAGGCAAAGCTAGAGACTCTCAGACCAAGATTTTCTAGTAGTATTTAGGTGCTTTACTCCCGTTGGGTTCAATGAGAGTTTGCCACTCAAATATCTCTGTGGATCTCAGCAATACATGACACGAGTAAAAGGTGAAAGAGCAAGAGAAGGCAGCTAGCGCGGGTTTTGAAGCTCGTAATTTGGCAGCAACATTTTACAGTATATTCTTGAAAAGTGAATTAATTTTATCCCTCTGGTAACAGCATCTACTGCATGTTTTCATGTTTTTTATTCAATTGAATGAGCTTTTAGATGGAAAACACTGAATTGTGTAGCATCAGTATAATACTCTAAATTAACACCTTTTCACATTACTTGTGGATGTGTATTTTTAAGCTGGCAAAGAGCAGATGGGCAACTATCAACAAACACAGGATAGTGGCAAGAGCAGCTGGACAACGCATTAGCTCCTCTCTATTTAAAAGTACATAATTGGGACTTCAATATCAGAAGTCACTTAAAAATGGGAAGCAAGTTCTTACTGCAAACATTAAACAAATCTTCCTGTGTTCATCGCTGGTGAAGTTCAGCACCCGGCCGTACTCATGGGCATTTCAGTCTATTTAGAATATTTACACTGACAGTTTGCGAAGCGAATAAGAAACAGGACATGGGAAGGACTCAGTGAGTACAGACTTCAGATGTAACATCTACTTAAAAATTCATGAAGTACCTACCTATCTGTTTGACCCCAGGCCCATTAATCCCAGAGTGAAAGCTCTGACAACTACCTCTTGGTGTGGGCTTTCAGGAAGGTCTTCCTTCTTGGTCCGCATGCCCCCCCCAAAGGAAGCCCCCATCCCGCATGTGCACAGCAGCAATGTCCCCGTGTGACTTTTATATCCACTGGAGATTGATGGACCTAGATCTCCACTGACTTGTGGCCACTAAGCTCTGAGATACCTTTCTGTGCGGCTGCCAACTACGCTCAGTCAGAGGAATTCCTCCTGGAAATGTGTATATTAAGGGAGTGAGGATTGTATAGGATTTTATATGCTGTAGGATTAACCTTTACTCAGCCTATATGCTGGGGACGAGGATTTAAGTGATGTGCTGGGAAATGTCCCCTGAAGATACTACTAATTTTTTCCCCTTCTTTCTTATTTCACTTTAAGCCTTCTTCAGTAAATTTCATGTGGTTTAAAGGTGTGATCTACCAGCAAACACATCTCCCAGGGGCCCGGATCTGCATTTCACACACAAAAACCACTTTAGCCAGCTCAGGTGTCTGTCAAAGGACCAGCGTGTAAACCAAGGTAAAGAAGAGATGCAGAGAACGGAGAAATGTGCTCCTGGAGCCATGGCAGATGAAAGACCCCGTCCCTAGGACTCAGCAGGAGCTCTAAAAACCAGGATACGGCACTTGCAAAACAGTTTGAATGGCCAAAGAAACAGTGACTTACCTGAATGAGAAATTGTTGAAGGTTAGGTATGCCTTTGCTTGAGCAAAACTGTATGTTATTGTGTGGGTGGTTTGAATTTCTGAAGGTTGGATTTCCGATATAGTCCAAATATAGCCTGAGTGGGAGTTTGGCCATTTATCGCCCTGGGAATATAAATCAGACCACGGACTACCCTCAAACTGCTCGTTCTTGTAGTGCAATCACAAACATGAAACAGGTTTACGTGCTTCAAAACCGAGCGGCCAGTACTTAGCACGGCAGGCCAGAGTGCATTTATTATCTCAAATCCTGCAACAAGCTGTAAAGATTTCAATTGCATCCAAAACATATCATTAGGCCTTCTCTTGAGTTTTGGTAATTAGAATCTTCCCAAATATCTCTGAGCGTTTTCATTACTTCGTAAATTTTCCCCAAATAGTTTAGACAAATTATTTTCAGCAGATGGCTTGTTATGAATAGCTTGTGAATTTTTCACTTTGACATCTGTACTGTGTTTACTGGGTGGTTTAATCAGTTCCTGGGCTGAATGACTGAAATGTTTGCAAGGGAGGAAAAATGAACACAGGATACTAAATAAGAAACAGTGCATTTCAAGGACAAACATATTCAGCTGACTGTATTCACAAACCCTCACAGAGATTTCCAGCGATCGCTGACTACCCTGTGGATGCTGGATGCCATGATGTCTGTATGCCTGCAAATCAAACTCATCTTGCTCAGCCGAAAGTGTAATTGTGAACCTCTTCTCATTTTTTTAGCAGCCATGTTACATAGTCAGAACTCGCTAGCGGAATTTTTGCTCCAACGGGTTATATTTTAACCACATGTCCATTCCTGACTGTCTCGACACTGGTGTGGAGGTATTGTTAAGCAAAGCTGCATGTCCAAACGGGCTACTTTTATCTCCTTGCTTTGTCTTTCTCAAAATAACATTGGAAGATAAGGTACACTCTTTCTTTGATCACTAATCTCCGACTCTTGAATGGTGACCACAAAGGATAAGTATGCATTGAACAGAAGTCCTAATGATCAGCACATGATTACAGTTTCAAGGAATGGGAAAATTAAAACAGAAAGCAAAAACCCCAAACACGGGGGAGGCTGGAAAGGCCAGAAAAAGGGCCAGAATAAAAAACTTCAAATAATGTCAACAGAGCAAAACCATGAAAAAAGCATATACTTTTGCTGATGAGAATTAGCATATTCTTGCTTTAGTAGTGTCCTCTCCTACCTAAAGATAGTTTAATTAATAAGAAAATCACAGTAATAGGGAGCAAACCACTGGGACAAGGATTGTCCCTGTGGTATGTTCATATGGTGCATGGTACAAAGGGGTCCTGGCTCCTAGCACTGCCATCATGCAAATACTAAATAAAAATAGCGTTGGGGGGAGAGGCAGGAGGTTGTGAGACTGCAGCACCAGTGGCAAAGCCATCTGCAGCAGCGCAGGCTGCAACACGCTCCAGGCTCCAGCCGTACCTTTTCTCACGCCAGATGCTGCTGCGCCCACCGCCTCGGCTCACCCCTGAGTCCCCAGCAGGTTTGGCAAGCCACGGCCAGCCTTGGGTTTCTCGAAGGCTTGTGATTTCCTGCGCTGAGTTGCCATCCAAATGGTAAGTAATAAACACTTCAATAATTCATAACCAGTCAGTAATATCTTAAATAATTTAACGAACAATTTGTCATCTTTCCTTGTGATAGAAGGTGCTGGCTGAAGAGCGGCTGAGAAAGGTTTTGTGTCCACCCCACCCCGCCCCAGGAGGAGGCTTCGCCCTAGCCTGAGCTCAGCCAGGTGGCTGCAGCCTGCAGGGGAGCAACGGGAGCCCACGCCAACCTCTGGGGGTGCGAGCACAGACCTGCCAGTCAGAGGAATGGGGGGAGCCACATTCAGCAGTCTTCTCCTCTAAATGTTTGGTATGCTCAGAGACATATTTCTGGAGCTGTTCTCCTACCCACTGCCCTCAGTGATGAGACACTGAATTCCTGTCTCCCTTGTCCCTGCTTTCCTCCTGCAGAGCAGCACAGACCCTGGAAGCCACAGCTCCTGCTTTGTCACTCAAGCTGCTACAGGATTGCAGCAGGTCTAAGGCAGGCTGGCAAGTCAAATGGCCCTTCGTTCCCATGCGGTTTAAGCAGCAAGTCCCAGCAAGATGGATGTTATCTTCCAAAGGCATGGAGGAGAGCTTGATGCAACGCTTAGTTCAGAGAACCACCTCAGAAGATAAAACCCCAAGTAAAACAAGAGACCAAATACACTTGAGTGAAAACCGGTAGTTTTACCTGGTTAGACTGTAGCATAACCCCGGCATCACATCAAACACAAACAGCATCCAATGAAGCCAGCCAAGCTCTCCAGGTGCTTAAAATCATACAAGTGCTTAAGATTGCAATTGAGCAAAGCATGTAAGGAACACAAGTGCTGTCAGCTTGGGCATAAGGGATATGTAATATGTCATAGAGAAGCACTCTTTTTACTATGTTTTAAAAGTAGTCTGTGCTCTTATTTCCAAGAAGTTCCAATCCTACTGATGGATATGATGCCCTGCACACAGGCTCTTTTAGGAGAAGATGTTGCATTGGCTCCAGTGAAATTAATGCTGGCAGAAAATGTGGTTCCCTGCAACTTAGCTGCTCCCCAAAAGGCCCTTTAGCTAAGATTTTTGCTATATCTAAAAATGTAGTTTCATTTAAGAGGTGTATTTTCATTAATAGTGGCCACTCCATTATTAAAAGCATTTAAGATGACCCCAACCTTGCTGTGAGCACCAGGTTAGAGAAAACAGGCAGACAGCCCACTGGAGCGCTGGTGAGCACCGAGAAGGATGGCAAGGGAAGCAGGACAGAGCATCAAAGGGCCACACTGCCCAAAAACCACACCAGAAGGAAGCGTGGCCTGTTCCTGTCGCCACAGCATCCATGCTGTGCTTTGAGGGCGAAAGCTTAGGCGTTTTGCAGGGCTTGCTCCCAGGAAATGATGTAGCCCAAAAAAAGCTGGGGAAACTCGAGCATCGGCATTCTTACCCTGCAAACATGTGTGTGGCTAATTGGCATTTTCAAAAGCACCAAAAAGGGCCTTAGGTACCTTACCCATCCCTAAACAGGTGTAAACTTCTCCATATTAAATCACTTTAAAAATTCCCTCTGAGCTTAAAAATAATTTTGGTGACTCATGACAGGGAGCTGCTGTTTCCGGGCCTTTTTTATGGCAACTTCGGGAGAAGGGAGAGCAGAGGGAGACAAGCCTTTCCTCGCACAGGAGGGTGCTAGTCCACAACCTGCGGGGAGTCTCCTTGCATGGAGACACTTTTGCTGAGACCTGGCAGGTCCCACGGATCCCCATGGCTCCTGGAGACAGGCCCAGCCCAGTGGGAAACAGCCAGAGATGACTGGCAGCTAGGCTGAAATGGTTCTGGAGATTTCTTTGAACCAAAGGACTTTGACTTTATCCTGTAATGCCTTTTCTGTAATGAGTGACATCTAAATTAGCTCTCATAGCAGCTAGTATGTGTGTCAGTGCTGGCTCAGTGCTGCCGTTCACCAATGAAGAGATCTTCTTTGGGAATTTCTAAATGATCTATAAATACATGCCCTTGCTCACAGGTCTGCTCACCCACAAACACCAACGCAACACTAATAACTTCTCGGAAGTGCTCTCCCAGCCCTCCGTTCCTGCTGTCTCTCTCCAACCCTGCTGAGGTTTCTTCTTTGCAAGATTTTACTGTGCTCAGGAGAATCCCAACATTGCAGGCAGTGCGTGACAGCAGAGCTGTCCCAAGAGTCACTCCCATTTGATGGTTGCAATAGTTTTTGACTCCTTTTTGAAGCAGCCCTTCCTCCACCTTTCAGGTTTTTCCCCTCAATAACCACAGAACCTTTTTTGAAAAGATACAGGCTGACACGGTTGGTTGATGTCAGGAAAACTGTCAGTTACTGTATGGGCAGAAATCAGCCTTCTGGGAGATGCAATACATTATTCATCATCTTCTGAAGATCATCTAAAGGTCAGGCTATTTTGGCCTCAAGGTGGATAAGATATGCATTCAGCCTTATGGGCTGGCTACGGTTCCTATACCTGGAAGCCTGAGGTATTACGCAAAGCGCTTGCATCAGAAATCTGAAAAGCAGAGATGGCTTCACAGCTTTGCAGATCACTGTTGCCAGGATCATATAGCTATTTAGAGGTTCTTGGAGACACCCTCGGTCTACCATGTCGGGAGAGAATCAGCAGTTCAGGCTTTGTGAAAAGATAGCGCTTTTCTGTTTCGCTGCTGAGGAACTACAGTTTTTACCAGTTTTTCTCCTAACTTTTGGATCTGTGCAGTCAGAAAATAGAAGTGTACAAAACTTCATCTTAAAAGACAAATATATTAATTAATTTCAGAGCGGTTACCTGCCAGGGCCAATGTGGCAAGGTGCCCAAGGGCAGTCAAGGCAGGGCAGACGCTGCCTCAACTCTCAGCTCCTGCTGTTGGGGTTGGGTGTTTTAATTTTCCTGAGATGCAGTTTCCCAGGGGTGTTCCATGCTCTAGGAGGTTTTTCTGACAGTCATGTAGTCAATCATCCCCCAGCCATGCTTTTGGCCCACATTCAAAATATCTTTGGAAGGTGTTTAACATTGCAGGAAGTTTAAAGCATTTCCGTCTTAAAAATAAAATATAATTCCCCAGTTAGGTGGAAGCTTTTAGGGTGCTGTGTCAAGCAATGTCAAGACAAAATACAAAATCAATTAAAAAAATTTAAGTTTTCCATATCTGTGATTTTAAAAGACAATGACTGAAAGAAGATTGGTTCCAGTATAGCTGTTACCAAGTAGAAATACTGTTTGCATCCAGGAAATACAAAGCATTCCCTGGTACCTCCAGAAATACCACGGTATTGTCCACCTGCCTTTGCTTTATAGTGATGAAGATAGCCACATCGGAAGGGCTTAAACTGGACCAGATTCCCATATCCAAATCTGTGTCTCTCATTCACTCTGCAATATACATACAGTTAAAAGGACTAACAAATAGAAGCAGAAACAGAAACACATAAGGCTACTAACTGTAGCAAGCGTGTAGGAAAGTATGTCATCTTCTTCCATTTAAGGAACATCTGTAAACGAAATACAGTGATTTTCTCAACTGTTTGAGAAATACTCTAACACCATGGATTGGTCATTGGTCAAACCACAAAAGTTCTGCAATTTTAATTGCAGTCATTAACTGTGCAATGCTTGCTGTGATGCTGTGAGTGGTGGCTTCTGCAGTTGTAGCTATCACGCTGCACGCGGAAGGGATCTTCACTTGCTCCTTTTATCTTATTCAAAGGCTGCTTTGTACATCCATCAGCTTCAACCAGGTCTGTGTTTGATCTGCCAGTCGATGCCCAACTTGAGGTCTGCCGCTAGCATCAGCCCATGTACTATCCTGTTTGGATTTGGTTGGTGAGACATAAATCATGATATTGTTGTGGCTCTCTGCTTGGATAAGTGCAAAGTGCACCTGGCCATGATGGAAAATGCAATACACATGCACACACACCACTGCTGGTGAAGGGCATTAATCTGTCCTAAATCCAGACTTAGAAACATGCTGAATAGCTTGGAGTTATGCTGGGGACCACTCTGCTGTCCCCCACCAGCAGGTGCAGAGAGTAAGAGGGGATTGGGTGCCAGGGGGAGACCCATGTAATGAATTTCCTGGTGCAGAGTTCAGCTGGTCAGGCAAGATTTGTAATGAGCTGCTCTGTATTTTAAATGACATCTAATTTTCTGGCTTGCATATGGGGCAGGCACCAACCCCACCAAGCTGTGGTATGCCCTGGCACACAGCATCCTACCTAGCTGACGCCCAACAATGGACTTGGAAAAGCCTCATTCAGTGCCTTCTTTGGCAAGGTCTCAGCACAGTTCCACAGACTGGGGGAAGAGGCGATCCCCACGCTACAGGAGGGTCAAGCTGTACTGGGGCCAGAACTGGTTTACACTAATATCACCCACAACCTGCACAATGGGAGATCCCATCCTCAGGGAGTTCACAGACAGTATCCAACCAGGAGGAGATCATTACCCTGGAGGGCAGGGCTGCTGCTCAGAGGGACCTGGACAAGCTAGAGAAATGGGGCCACAGGGACCTCATGAAGTTCAACAAGGACAAATGTAAAGTCCTGCACCTCATCTGGAATAACCCCCTGCAACAGTGGGGACCTACTACCCGGGCAGCAGCTCTGCAGAAAAGGACCTGAGGGTCCCACTGAGCAACAGGTTGAACGTGAGTCAGCAGTACACTCCCACAGGGATGAAGGCTAACCCCAGACTGGGTTGGATTGGCAAGTGCATAACCAGCAGGTCAAAAGAAGTGATCCTTCCCTTGTTTCCAGCACTAGTGAGACCGCACCTGGGGTATTGTGTCCAGTTTGGGCTTCCCAGTGCAAGACAGACATGAATATACTGAAGCAAGTGCAGCAGAGGGTCACTAAGATGGTTAGAGGACTGGAGCGTGGTGTGTGAAGAAAAGCTAAGGGAACTGGGTTAATTTAGCCTGAGAAGACTGGAAGGACAAGAAGCAGCAGTCACAAGTTGCAGGAAGGGAAATCCTACCTGGATGTAAGGAAAAACCTTCTTTGTCATGAGAGGTGGGTCAGACATGGGAGCAGGAGCACAGAGAGGCTGGGGAACCTCCAACCCTGAAGATTTTCAAAACCACCCTGGTAGCATTTTCTCTGCCTGCTACCAATGCAACAGAAATAAACACTTTTACTTGGCTTATTCTTAAATGCCTTGCAGGAGCCAGCGCAACACAAAGTACCATTTACTGAGTGAAGACCTGAACACCTCTTAGGAACAGAGATGCTGTGACTGGCCCAAGGGCAGCATAAGGGCAGGAAGGTGAGTGCCTGGGGCTTCGGCAACACTTGGTCTCATCACCTTGGAATGGGACTTCATGAAATGATTGAGAAAGCTGCTAGTGGCCACAGTTTAGTTGGAATTTGGCCCGGAGTAAAGTCAACAAGAAAGAAAAAAGGCTCTAACATCAAAGCTTTCCTTTCAGGGTCAATTTACACCCTCAAATTATCTGTTGTCTGAGTCAATCTAACAGCTTGCTGCTGAACAGGGAGGGTTTGCTTACCTCCAAGGACCTCAACCCTCTCCTGCTCCTCCAGCTCCCTGGTCCCACCACCTCCTCTGCTCGAGCACTCATCAGAGCCTGCTGTCAGCTGCCTGGGGTGTCCAGAGATGAGCAGCAAAGAACAGGAGATAGAGGAAAGGAGCAGGACTTGCCCCTTTCTGAAGTGTTGAGCTGTTAGATTGGCTCAGCCACCTCCTGTCACCTCCTGCCAAAGGGCTGGGTGGGAGGGAGGGAGAAGGAGCTAATGGAGCTCTCTTGCTGGAAAAGAAAATCCTGCTGCTGGAAATGCACAAGACCAAATTTCCCTAAGCTAGTGCTGGCAAGATCACTTGAAGAGTCTCAGCATGGAAGAGGTTCTCTGGTACGTGGTGGCTGCAGATGTAGCTGTGGTCCTCTCCGAACGCTCATCTCATGCCACCGGCAGTGGCAAGACAGCCACTGGTTGCCCTGCTTGGTCTCTGCGCAGAGATTGCAGGGCGCATTTACCACCCGCAGAGGGGAGGTCACCGACTCTGTCCCCTCAAGTGCCTGCAAGGGCAAAACCACAATTCCCAGATGGATGTTCTTCCTCCATCTACCTAAGGCCAAGAAAGCAGGATCTGCAGTTATTCAGTGTTGCCCGGCATAGAGACCAGCAAGAGGAGATTACTGACTAACCATTTCTTTTCACGTAAAAGAAGCTAGCAACATGCGTGGGTCAAACTGTCTTTCTGCTTCATGCATCACAACCTAGAAGGCTGCTTTCCTACCACTGCTGCAAATCAATCCTTCAAAAGTTTCCTGGCTCGGTCTCCAAATCACTTATCTTTGATTATTTCTAGTACCACTGTATAGTCCATTGCGTCTTGAGGCCATGGGACAAAAGCCAGGAGTCCTACAGTGCAACTGCTCACTTAATTCCTTGGGTGTCTTCCCTGCTGATACATAGCAGAGATTGGCAACTAATCTATATATAGTACAGCACCGCAGCCGAGACACAATGGCTGCATTCAGCGTGCATACATGATGATGTCAGCAATGGCTGTTTAATTGCATCATGGGAAGTGAGGGGAGAAAAGAATTGGAAGAAAAAAGAAGAAAAGGGGCCCCTGGCCCCTCCACTTTACATAATTTCCTTCATTGCCAGATGGGAACGCATGGGAATGCTGGCCCCGCATCTCAGGAGCTCCCTCACCGAAGCCTGGCACAGCCACATCTGTTTCCCTGATTTCCTACGCTTCTGATCTTCTTCACCTGCCCTGCACCCCACCACCTTGGGCGAGCTTCCTGAGATGCTGCTACCGCCATTTGATTTGGCTTCCTGAGGCTCGCTCCCTCTTTCCTTATTTTCACTTCTCCAGCTTGCAGTAGCATCCAAAGGCCAGTAGCTGTGGAACACTGAGGAAGGGTAGGGTCTGCACTGCGGAGACCACACAAGCCCCTTGGCTGCTTTTATTTAAACAAATGAGCATCTGTACTGCCAGGCAGTGGTTCACAAAAGGGGCTGTCAGGCTCAACACAACTCCACTGCTCTGCGGCTAGCAAACAGAAGATATACAAACTTCTCTTCCCAGCAGCCATCCATCATCGTAAATGTACATGGGTTTTATTTGAAAGGAGAGACAACACCCTGCTTTAGTAAAGTGGAAAAGCGAAAAGATCCTCAGAGTGACAGTGTTCCCCTCTCTGAGACCTACAGCATCAGCCAAATCCACAGCTTTAAAATTTCCCTGAATCCCTGCCTTCCCTTTAAAGTTCCCGCTCCTGCAAACAGTACTAGTGGTATCCTCCATTTTAAGAAAGCTTCCCTTTGTCTTAGCCCCCAGCCTATTTATAGCTCCTGTGGCAGAGGTATACTGGGAAGGATTTACACCAGCAGGCACAGAGCCCTTCTGCACACAGAGGGGAGGCACGTTGCAAAGGGACATTTAATAGCCTCCGAGAAACACGTGGCTCCTTGGGGTGCATTTTGTGGGAGGAGGCTCTCACCCAAAGGGTTTCAGCCACATTTTCCCAGTGGCATGTGAAGGTGAGAGGGGCTTTGGACTGTGACATGAGTGGATGGGCTGCTTTTGTAAGTCCACTTTCACGAAGGACTGTAGGGATGCCATTGGGGTCCCGTGTAGGAGAGGAGACAGCCGCCTGCTCCCACTGCCAGGGAGAGCTGCCCAGGCAAGAGCTGCTCTCTCCTTAGCTCCCTGGTGGAGCAGCGAGGAGGGGAAAGGCCTCTTCGTGGGTCATTTCATGTTCCCACAGACTTTGCAGGGAAGCTGGGATCTGAGACTTCAACGTCTTGCATGTCCCTTGAGCGCACAACAGCCTCATCCTGTAACCTGAGTCTGGAGGAACTGCATGATGCAGGGTAGCAAAAGCTTCCTCTGAGTCCATCTTACAGCTTTCCCTACAGGAAACGCAATTATAACCACTATGAGTATTCACATGAACCAGAAACTTTGATTATCACCCTGCATGGCTGCTTGCTTGTTCATTCACTCTCGTAAAGGAACGTATTCCCTTTGCACGTACTGTCCTGTCCCTGACCAGTGTTGGTTTCAACATATAAAACCCTAAACTTTTCAGGTCCCAATTACCTCAAAGCCTGTTTCCTTCTAAGGACAATGCAGAAATGCCTCTACTTTTCTCTCTCAGCATTCAATTCATACCTCTGGAACTGACCTGCCTTGATCAGAGCGGCTGCAGGAGAGAGCAGCACCTGAATGCAGCTCAGGTTTAGTGCTGCATGTAACGCAAAATCGTCTGAGGGCACGTGCCACTTTTGGAGGGTCGCGGTTTGCCGATGCTCAGGGAGTTACACTGCATGGCCCTGAGGCAGAAGCAGTCTGTCCAGGTCCCCCAGGGAATGACAAGGAGGCAGAAGGGGACAGGCAGCACTTGGACACAGATAGCCTTAAGATGTGGATGATGTCTCTTCATAACCAGCCGAAGAGATGGAAGATACTAGTGTCCCTCTGAACGGGCTACATGGCGCTTCACCCTTCCCAGCACAAGGTCAGCCACTGCAGTGCTGCAGCGTGTTAGGGGACACCCACACGTCCCTGTTTAGGGGCTGAACTGGGTGCTGGTAATGAATAGCTGAGGGTGCCAGGCTTCCCAGCTCCTGCAGCCAGATCTGGAGGGGAACAGCTGCCCGCGCCCGGAGTTTACACAGCTGTGTGGAAGCATTAGCAGCTGACAAGCCATTCTGCCTTAAGCATTAACGTATACCACCTCTTGCAGTTAAAAGCACTCCCCCAGCTGAGTAAAAGGATCTTGCGGATGTGAACAAGAATGAAGGCAGGGCAGACTTTTGAGTTACAGCCGAGTTAACTGTGCGGAGAGGATAAATGCGAGTGAGGTATCGGAGCAGCAGCAGTGTCAGGAAACAGGCGGCTAATAACAAAACATTTGCAATTATTAGCCCGTAATGTTGGCACCTGCTTTCTACCTCCAGCTGCTCAGAGCTTGCATTTCTTGACCTGCAGAGCCTGCTTGCAAGACATGGCTCTTCTGACGAGCTTTTCCTGAAGGGAAGAGCAATCTGATGGGAGGTTTCAATGAAGGTGAGTTTGAGAGCCTTTAATACAACTCCAGCATCAGTTTTTGCATGTGTTTTGTAAAGTCCAACATCCAGACAGGGAAGTCGCTCCTTTGTGGGCCAAAGCCTGGATTTAGAACATTCTTACTGGTAGGCATCACATTTGAAAGCTGTGACAAGGTTAGAGCAGAGTCAGGGTGAGAAGAACAGACATTTGTGTCTTCTGGCCTTGAGCCCATCATGGGGGGCAATAGTTGCACTGTCATCATCAGAGATTAAAGCCAAGACAGGTACTTAGTCTAACAAGAGATCTGATTGAACAGATGGTGAACAGAGAGAGATTTGAGAAGTCTGGAAGAGGAAACTAGTTTTAGAGATGCAGTCATTGGGAGGTAAAGGTGCTAAAAGTCCTTGTGATGCTAAATCCCACTACGTGGTTAGAAATGGATGATTTTCAGCCAGAATTTCTGAAAGGAAGAAGGAATTAATGAGGATGCACAGGAGAAAAAGAAAAAAAACGTTCATTTAGTTTCCTCACAGATGCATAGCAAGTAGTAGGAGAGCTAGAGCGAGGCTTAAGTAGAAAAGGTGCTCTGGGAGACTGTCAATATAAGTGAAAAAAACCCCTTTCTTTATCATATCCAAAAATGCCACCTTTGCATCAGTTGCCTGCAGAGCTCTGCACTGTAAGGCAAGACGATAGGGGTTTACTTCTCTCTGGGACCGGAGGGTAGAGGATTGATCCCTAAACCTGGCTGTGTCTCTGGGGTTAAAAGTAATGCCAGCTGTTTGAGTGCAAGATCCCTGCTTCACAAAGCCAGCCCATGAAGGGTGTGAAGATGTGAAGTTGCACGCCACCAAGATCTATAGATTTCACTTGCACATGTGTATAGGGGAGGCTATCTCTGATCTCCTCTGGATCCCATCACGTCCTAACAAGCACATCTTTAAACTCAAGGTGACCCTGCAGTAGGGGAGATGGATGGGTGGAGGAGGGGGTGTCAAGAGCTTGAATGAATATGCTGAGCAAGCCAGTTCCCAATGATTTATACCATGGGGACAACACTTACTGCTCTTTTGCTCCCCAACCCTCCACCCTGCTCAAGATCCAGCATACCGTACAGGAAGCTCAGCAACACATGCAGAAAGTTGAACTTACTACTGTACTTACTAATGGATCCAATGACAGATATACGGTTGAGCGAGAGTCAGTGTGCAAGAGCAGGCATGGCAAATTTGGAATCTGAGGCAAATTTAGAAGTTTGTGCTTGCAAGAGGAAAAATGAGGAAAGGGGGGGAAAAAAAGCACAAATCAGTGCTAAAGTGGCTGGTCTTAAGTGGCACAGTTGTCCATGGAGTACAGTCATGGTGAAAGCCAAAAAAAAGATGGATATTCCTCTGAGTGTAATGAATAAGTTGCTAACAGTGAGCTAAAAAATAACAGCAAAACCTTCCTCTGTCGTTTATCTGGGACTATTTGATGAATATGAAATCCCCAAAGACTATGCCAGCATCAAGGTCTTGCTGAAGCCCTTCCCTGTGGACAGACCTGTTGGAAGTGCTCCCTTCGTACGTTGATTTACTAGTCGAATTCTTAAGTGTGGGGGGCAAAGATCCAAGCAGGATGCAATGCTGTGTCTCTTGCCTCTTTGTTAACAAATAAAGAAGGAAGGGGCTTCTCGGGTGCACCAGGACAGGGAAAGTTTTAGATCTTTAAAATCCCTAGAAAATACTATGCAGAACTTGAAGAGATGAACCACTGTCTTGGCTTTTTATGTCTGCGGACCCCTTTGGTATAGCAATACTGGAGATGGAAATGTTTTCCGGGTCCTTAGGCGCAAAACAGTAATAATGACAACAGAAGTGCAGCCCTACACATTTGTTATTACCTGTGCACGTTCAGGGACTTGCACCAGCTACTTCTGTTCACAAGCCCTGCTGAGCTTTGAGCTTGTGTGCTGCCTTAGCGCTCAACACAGCAGGGCAAACAGTATCTGGCTGCTGGACCATTTCACGCAGGTGGTATAGGGGAGAGCTCCTTATGTGAATGTTTGCCTCTAAAATTACAGTAAAATATCCCCAAACCCACAATTACTGTACCTGGTTCTATTTAACAAAGCTTTTAACCTCCAGACCCCTGGCTTTTCCAGCTGTATTGCTTTTGGCAGGAACACCATTCTGTTTGTCCTGTAGTGCTGCTGGCAGAAAGCAGATGCTTTCCTTCAAGCAAACGAAGCTTCCAAGTTCGGACAGTGGAAAGCACATCCTGACATTGGAAGCAGATGCTAGAGAAGGACTCGGATGCAGTCTTCTGCCCCAGTGTCCTATTTTATACTGAAATAAAAGGGGAAAAGGAAAAAAAAAAAAGGTATTTTTAATGCATAGTTCAGCTGCAGTGGCTGGGCAGTTAGTCGAGGACAGAAAAATGTCGCCAAATAGAGATTTTCCAACTAGGTGGAAGTCAGCCCGTATCTTCAGAGCTATTTTGATGTTCGTTAGGTGTCTCTGAAGATCTGGCCAGTCATGCCCAGATTTTAGCATTGTTAGAATGTTTTAACGGTTAATGTTTTAACACAGTTCTGATGTGATCTCAACACAGTTATGATTTCAACACGGTTTAAATGATGGGCTTGCCTTTAGTACAAACTACACCATTTCAAATTCAGACCAGCAACAGCATATGAATGGAGGACAAAAGAAAGATGAGAGAAACGGGTGTGAAAAATACTGGAAAGAAGAGAATAAATGCGAGAAACCTCAGCAGAGCGACACAAAGGAGAATGAGCAGAATGCAGAGAAATGCCTCAGACGCTCACGTAAGCAGTGAGATTTCATTTATTTGGCACAGAGGGACAATAGCCCCGCTAACCAGGATAGCTATTGTTCTTTTGTTTTTAAGAAACAAAAAGGGTAAATGCGAAGCACTAGCTTCCCAGGGAAAAATCATAAAAATAAGTTCTCATCCTGCTGTCTACCGAGGAACCAGAAGCTTCTCGTACTTCACCTATCGCCCTCGCGCTGCTATTCACCCACATGTTTGTCAGCTTAGAAAACAAATGAGATATATTGAGGCCTCACTCTCTCTGAGGAGAGCTGAGGCTTTTTTTATATCAGGACAAGGTAATTGGATCGAAAACCCTTGAATCGGTGCACTAAGCAGAAAAATGCCCGGTGCTATCTGCCGTGGAGTTGAGGACACAAGTGCTCCAGCAGCTAACGTCTCAGAGAGTAATATTAGCGTATTCCCTTTATCTTTTTTTCAGTGTTTCTCATGATGCAGATGGAAAGCCATCCATAAACAGAGGAAGCCTCAAAATGTTGCATTCCTTTGGTGGTGGTGGAGGGAGAAGAGAAGAAGGACTTTGATTTAGAAAGACAGAGGTGCTCAAATACAAGGATGACAGCTGGGGAATAAGGACCCACTGTTCAGGGACAGTGAATTGCTTATAGCCTTTTACAAGCTCAGGGAGGGTGTAAGTTATAAAGGAGGTTCGGGAGCTTTGGCACAAATACAGTGGATCCTGTCAGTGAAAAGGACCTTCTGCAGTGTATAGGTAGCCTGGTGAACCCCTTAGAGCCATTTGAAGCATGGACGCGCAGAATTCCCCTCTTCAGCCGGTTAGCTGGAAAGCAAACAGCTGTCACTGAAGAAGGCAGGGGTGTCAGATATGCCTGGAGACATGCATCTGGGAATTTCTGCCCAATTAAAATACTTCTGAATGCAAAAGATGATGGTTTCTACTGAGGGAGCTAGTGGAAAGCCTTATCTGGGAAACCCCAACAGATCAACCACGCGTTTCTTGTTCGGGGAGTTACTGTTCTCTGCAACTAACTGGCTTCATCTGGAAAAGCACAAGCTCCAGAGCATCGTAACCCTCTGCGGCAACCACAGGACAAACAAACAGAGCTGAGGCAAGGCTCGATGATTTTTTTAACCTCTGCTAGTCAAAGCTGCGGTGGGTTTCACCTGCGCGCTCAAATGTGAACATATGGGTACGTAATATAAAGAACACAGCCCCCGAGGCAAATCCTTTAGTAGTACATAAGGCAAGTTCCCAGCTGTATATGCTACTGAGGGGCATAATAAATATTCATACTTGTTTACAACTTAATGTGCATTTGTTGCCCCGTGGATTTCATCAGCGATCCCCATTGCTTGGTCTTGTCTAAGGACCGGAGCGCTCTTGAGTTTCTCGGTTCTCTGAAGGGCTGTTGTCGGGAGATCCTCACAGGCACGGCTCATCACTGTGTTTAGTGCCCGTCAGCAAAAGACATTTTTATTTTGAAGCAGGCAATTTCAGTTTGTGTTATTTGTGTGTCTAAGGCCTAAATAGTGTTAGTCATTTGTGTGTCTGAGGCCTAAACAGAGGAGGAACATCATTCAATATATTTTAGTAGCCCATTTTCCTTTTCTGTGGTGTTTTTTTTTTATTTATTATCATTACTTAACACTCATTTGTTTTATTTTGCTTATCTACAAATGCTTTTGCTCACAATTCTGTACGTACCTTTTCCAATTTTTATTCCTTTCCCTATTTTTTTGGCTTTCGAATCGCTGAGTCGGTTTCACATTTTAAAACTTTTCAGCTTTTCCAGCTTCCTTGCGAAGGGGAAAATGCCACCCGCCCTCCCTTGCTAGTACAAGCCCCACTAAAACAAGAGGCTGGCTGCTCCCAGAACTATCACAAACTTGCCTTTTAAGCAGTTGCCGCTTGCGAGGCGTTCCACGAAAACGAAATAACTGTTGCGTTTTGATTTAAATTTGGTGCAAATGGCACCGCCGGTAATTTTTGTTTGTTTGTTTGTTTTTGGTGGTTTTTTTTGCTAACTTCAGCGCGTCAGTTTAAAGGAGAGGAAACGCCTGCCCCTGGCTAGCAGCAAACCTCGGGCTCGCCCTCCCGGGCACGGCAGAGCCGGCAGCGACCGCAACGGCGCGGGAAGGAGCCAGCCATCACCCTTAGACCGGGCGTAAGAAAACAATTAATGGAGCGACCTCACGTTTAAAGCTGCGTTAACGCCCCGGTGCTTTCAAAGAACGGCCCCGCTCCCATCTCAAACCGAAAAAGGGCCAAGGAGGGGGGGGGG
>VZTV01049993.1:0-12005 GCA_013400875.1 Anhinga rufa
TCTCCCAGGTAACAAGCGATAGGGCAAGATAAAATAACCTCAAGTAGTGCCAGGGGAGGTTTAGGTTGGATACTAGGAAAAATTTATTCACTAAAAGGGCTGTCAGGCACTGGAACAGGCTGCCCAGGGAGTGGGTGAGTTGCCATCCCTGGAGGTATTTAAAAGATGTGGTGCTTAGGGACATGGTTTAGTGGTGGACTTGGCAGTGTTAGGTTTATGGTTGGACTTGATGATCTTAAAGCTCTTTTCCAGCCTACATGATTCTATGAAATATCTCGATTCATTTGACATGCCATTGAGAACTTTTTTTGGGCCTTTTTTAAGTAAGAGCACATTTAAGTTACTGAGAGCTTGTTTTGTCATACCCTGAGTATATGACGAAGCTATGAAAAGCACTGGTTACTTTGTCACTGTTAGGAGTTTTAGAATTACAGATGAAAAGCCAGGTAAAGGAGTGATTGCTGCATTTCTAAAAAAAAAAATAATCTGCGTAAAACCTCAAACTTTGGAGTTTTGTATGTATCGATCATAATTGAAATGCATGCAAGGCAGTTTTTAAAACAGATTGTTTCAATTGTTTAAGAAGCCCTAGGTAACACAAGGCAGCTTTATACTTTAGTAATTTTACCAAGTCTAGCATGACAATACTAGATGTATATCAGACCTTGATCCTTGGTTTAAGTAATAGTATGCTGCTCTTCTTACCTATGTCATAGTTAACATGCTTACCAGTACAAAGTAGAGGTCGCTGAGCATTATATTTTCATTTAACTTTATGGGATATGGTGTTTGGCATTATTAGCAAGAATGAAGCACGTTGTAAACAAATCATTGGAGCTATCACTGTCCTCAAAGTTCTCAAAAATACTACCACTGGTAAATTGCATACAGTTTAGCTAGAATAAATTATTATCTCCTGGCCAGTTTCTGATAGTATATCAAATTAGTATTTAAATTAAAACCAAGCATGTTGATCTGTGATGAAAGGTGGACTTGACCTCACAGTTTCACATCTGGCAGAAGGACTGGGAAGCATTAGTGGATATATGAAGTATGGTTCCTCGTCTCTAAAACAAAAGCTCTCAGTATGAATTTGATGTAAGTGCCAGCTTTCTTAAAATAGACCACTCTGCAGATGTGTGACTGTCAGACTGGGGTGACATTTCAGGTAGGACCCATCAGCAAACCTTGTAAGGAATGAATAAACCAAAGTCTGTTAATGTTTTAGTATGGGTCACATTTCTAGACCATGGATCGTTCTACTCTGGACTCTTTCTAAATCTCCTACATCTTCCTTAATATATGGTTCCCTGAACCATGTATTTTAAGCTGTGGCCCTTAGATTTTTCAGTAAGAAATATGTGTCCATATGGTATAGAGCAGAATGTATAGGACAGCACAGATCAACTGTGCTAGGTACATGCCTAGCAAGACTAGTATATTCTGGCTGCATTAGACCTGTTGTATATGCAAGTATAAAAATCAGTCTTTGCTGGACCTCTGTAGAATCTGGGCCAAAGAACTGGGAGGGCAATATATCTCATATGAAAGTGACCTAAAGCATTTTCCTGAAATTGTAAGGCTGGTGGGTTGTTTTTAAGTTTGTGGAAGACGCCAGATTGGTGAGTACCCATTTATCAGGAGGAGATGAGAATTTGAAGTTATTCCAGAAACATTAAAAATTACCTGGCATTAATGCTGTGAGATTCAGTAAAAATGGATATAAAATACTATTTTAAGGAGGGAGAAGTAAAACATGGAAATGCATGGAAACATTCTGGGCGGACCTGTGCTGGAAGAGGATCAGACAATTTCAAAATGCTGAGGCAACAGTGCTGCGAGATGGAAGGAAAGGGAGACTTCTCATTTTGAGATGATTGGTAGGGAGCTTTCAGGGTGACAAAAGGTAATTATTCTGCTCTGTGCTAGGCAGGTCTCATAGAAAACTGAGTCTGGGGTACTATATTTATAGGAGGATGTAGAAAAATGAGAATATTTAGAGGAAAGCAAGAAAAATGGCTAGAAGTATAGATAATGTCTCCTTTGAGGAAAGTTTGAAGAACTGTGTTTAGTATATTAAAAAGAGGAAAAAAGTGTCAGGAGACATAATAAGTCTTCAAATGTGTCAACAGCGGCTATGTAAGTGACAGTAATATATTGGTCTTTACATCAGCTTGGAAGAAAAGGATAAGAATTCTTTATTATGAACTAAGAGTATTTTTAGGTTGAACACTAGAAGAAGAATAGCGTTGAATGGCAAAACACTGTAGAAACACCTAGGAATATTTTGGAATCTTCATATGTATTTTGAACTTGATGATACACATCTAGGTAGCAGGTGAAGCACAGCTGTGCGAGGAGAAAAGGGGGAGCAGTACCTTTAGGTGGCAGAATTAAGGCTCCATAAATGCCTGTTTGGCAGAAGAGTGCAAGGAAGCAGAGCAAAGCCAGTGGGAGAAAGAAGAAAAAGAGTATGCTCTGTTGTGAAACTTTCTTCCTCTGTCCCAGGAACAAAGCAAACATTCACAAACACTACACCTTCCCCCTGTTTCTCTTGAAGAGCTGTGGGCAGCTCCTTGTGCAGGGATGCACCTAGGACTTAATCTAGCCTTATTCTTTTTTTGATAGATACCTTTGAAAGCTTTCTTTGTTAAGCTACTAAAGTTTTAGGTAAGCTAGAAATCTAGAGAAGTTTTTCTTTTAGTTGTGATTAAAAAAGGGTGGGTGGGGCAGACACAGCAAAGGAATGGAGAAGGCTGAAGATACCTAAGTCAGGTGTTGGCATTCTGTTCTTAAATTGAGACTGTATGAGCTTGCTTTTAGCCTCAGTGAATTAAAATGACAGGTAAACATTTCCAAAATAACGTCTAAAACACTGAAGAGGCCCATACTGTTAAATTTATAGCCTTATGTGAATTTTTGTGAGTTGTCTAAAATTGACAAAACATGCCTACAACAAAATATTTTCTGTCAGATACTGGCTGTTTTCTCCTTGCTCTGAAAAGTTTACCGCATCTCAAAGTGTGTTTCTGCTTCCCATGCATTCTCAGCTAAGTGCAGCTATAACCCAACCATAGTTTTTAACAGCTGCCTCTTACTGTGGCTGATCTCTTGTTTGACTGGAAAAAGAAGTTGCACTTCTTACATTTCAAACAGTCCGAAGTCTTAAGATTTGGTAACTTTATTTGGGTTGTGCTGAAGTTAAGTGGTCTTGACACTGCCTTTTTTTTTTTTTTTTTAAAAGCAATGAGAAGTTGCTGGCAGAGGTTATTTTTGGTTTACGTATGCATTATGAGACAAGGGCCTTTGAGAAAAACTGAAAATATCTCAAGAGCCATTACTGAATCACTGTTTTTAGAGTAGGGAGATTATAAAGCCTTGACAGTGTTTTACTGTGATTCAGCAATCTTCCTCTTTTCAGCCTCAAAGGTTTTTTAAGCCATTAAAGGGAATGCAGTTTATGTTCAAATGGCACTTAGTATTATTTTGAAAATCTTCATTTCAGTATACTCATTGTTCTAGCAGCTGGATCTGTTGACATTCTTGAACAAGGTCAGGAAGAATGTTCTGTACTGGTTTTGCTTTAGTTTTGTAGTAGTGGGGGTGCGGAGGGTAGCAAGACTGATCCTAAATTCCTGTATTTTTGTCCTGAAAAGACTAGCTGTCTCATTTGGTAGGTTTGAAATCACATTTGTCATTCACTGAACAGTAAGGTTTACTATGGTGAGATGTGAATATATGGAGCTAACCTGGCTTCTTTTAGGAGATTCCTGGGGAATAAAAAAGAGGCAGTTAACACTGTCATGCTGTTTAGATGGAATTATTCTAAGAGTGATAGTAATATAGACAAATATTTAGTCTTTTCTGAAAACATATAGCTGAAATCCTTCCAGGGCTGTGTGGGGCTGTAAAGGTTAGAGTATACTAATCCTTTCTTTGGGAAGGAAGAAATTGTACTTCCATGAAAACAAGATGTTACCTTGTTTAAAACAGTTCTTTTGGTGGAGTAGAAAGCAAAGAGAAAACTTCTGGAGAAATTGGGAAGCTTTTTTCTAGTGTATCTGCTGTTTATGAAGAGATAGTTACGTAACAGGGTTTTGCTCCTTTAGACCACTAGTTGACTATTCAGAATAGGTGGATGTTTCTTTGTGTTTTTCATTTGTTGTGAGAATCAGCTGTCTCTTAAACCTCACTATAAGTTATGCATCAAGATCCGCCTTTGCATTAGGGGGAATCCTAGAACTGTTCTGTATGCTGTCAGCAGGGTGTGTGAAAAGGGATTTGGGGGATGGACACCCCCCAGCATTTCAAAGTGATGTATCTTTTTTAAATGTTCTTGCTAAAGTTCAAGTTATTACAACTACTATATTACTACCTTTGTTAAGCTAAACTTAGTATAATCTCCTAAGATAAATACAAGAAGAAAATGCTCAAACAATATATATTTGCTCTCTGAACTTTAAAAGAACGCCAGACAACTGAATTAAAGACACTTGTTAAGCAGCTGGAACCAGAGATGGCTGAATATTTCCAGTTTGTGCCAAAACATTCAGTAAACCACAAGTTTTGATATTCAGGTTCTCCAGCTTACTCCGCTATAATACTCTTTTAATACCTGTTTGTTCTTTAGAGAGTTTGCAAAATACTTCTCTGCTATGCAGCAGTCTTGCTCACAACTTGTTACTTGCTCATGAACTATCTATAGTTGAGCATGTCTTTCGTTTTTCACTTTTTTAGATTATAGGGTTTGAAAAGAGCATATTAAAGCTACTGCAGTCTTGGAAAATAATCCATATCAAAATTGTCTGTCTTTATTGGCTTCTTGAGATGCACAGCAGTATTGCAGCTGCTTTCATTTCAAAGCCGCAGGAACCCAAATCACTCTTCTCTTTTCGAATATTTGAACATAATGTATACTCCTCACTCAAATTATGGCAAGCATCCATAACTTCGGATGTTCATATTTGCATATGGAAGAGTAAAAAACCAATAAATTCTACAGCTTCTCTCCCTGTTAGTTAAAGCTTCTCTAGGTATGTACTGTCAGTATTTTCCACCTCTAAACTTCCACTTCTCCCAAATTAAGATTTTAGCGCTCAGTTTATTCTTTATTATTGCTGTAAAACATTGTGGATGTGAAGGACTATATTAAGTAGCTTCGGCTCTTTCTTTCCAGAGCTACTGTGCAATGAAAATGATCAGAATCTATGCAGTCGTCATTACTGCTATCCAGGAGCAGTGAATATCAGCTTAGTTTTGTTACCCTGCCTCTTAGGAAAGATTGGCAGCAGGGCAGACAGCTTGTCCCTCCTTTTACATTGTACTGTCATGCTCTTTTCCTCCTTTCCTATAAATATACATACATACCTGGCTGAAGAGTAGGAAAAGTACATGATGGAAAATTGCATGTTGACCTCACAGTTGTCCAGCTCACTGGATGCCACAGTTGACTAGTGTTTTGCATGTGTGATAAAGGAAATGGGTGCTTTAATCTCTTAGAAGTTGATTAAGAATGGATACTTGTAATTATTAAGGTAATCTATGTTTTTCACCAGGAGTCTGTCATCTTTAGAAGTTCCTGCAGATTCAATTGCCTTGCCATAACTTTGTGTATACAGAATACGTTTGTAGGTTCACTATTCCAGTATACATGCACTGTTTTCCTTAGAAGCATTTCGAGCAAGTAGTAATTCTGATGCAGGATATGCAAGTAAAGAACAGGGTAATTTTTATGATACTGTATGGTAAACAAATTAAATTACAAACAGCTTCTAAGATGTCTTTGTTTTGGAGCGAAATGGGAACTGTCACTTTTAACGTCATTCTCAGCAGGACTATGTGGGCCAGAATGTAAAGCCTTGAAATTTTGGTAAGTAAATAATGCCACGGATCAAACCAGCAGGAAACCTATTGCTTGTTTCGGATGGAGTTTTAAATGATCAGATTATGTCAAATAACAGCATACTAGAAAAACAGCTTTGTACACTAGTGTTTATTAAGTAGGAGTCTATTTTACTAATACCTACACTTAATGTTATGAAAGGTTAAAATGTTAGTGAGAAACCTGGCCATAATAATCTTACTTTGTTGGATTCAATAATACTCTTGCTGTACTTTTTCTCATCTTTCTACATGTCTGATTATCTTTCTTTCTTTTCCTTCCAATTTAACACATGAGGTCACATAAGCAAGCAGTTCTAAAAATGATCAATATATGTTCATTGTAGAGTTAGCTAGTACATACACCAAGCATGCTCGCCCGTTCTTGCTGTTGCTTAATAAAGGAATTTTATGTTGGAAGACTATCTCTTTGGGCAAGCAATATACAGAAAATGAGTCTTGGGAAGGAAAATCTGAAAACTGTAACTATGCACAGTTTCCTATTTGTTGTGCCTAGTCGATAATAGCACATTGCCCTCCATCGTTCCTGTAGTCGTCAGTCTTCCTGTGAGTATCCCAAAAAAAAGGCACTGTCAGGAATATGAAGAGTACATTTACATACCAAGAGATTTTGAAATTAGGCTCTATGCATAAAATTCAGCACTCAAGAGGACATAGAAATGACTCTTAAGTCATTTCTAGCTGTCTAGGCTAGCTGACTGACATAATAGTTTTTATTGCATATTAGAGAACCTGTAAAATATGTGTGACTTGGATCACAAGATACAGCTTGGGATATGAGTGTATATTGAGGGGAGCAGAAAACTGGGTAAGAAATGACTACCGACTACTACTGAGGAACAGTTATTGGAGAAAGCTAAATAACCTCTTTGAATTATACTAATGCTATCGAATCATACTCGGAGTCATGCTTTTGGGCTCATGGGTTTTGTTTCTTCCCTGTATAAAGGCTTAATGTATAGGTCTGTCAGTCACATCTCTTTTTAAACTGAATTCTGTTAGCTACAGTCAATCTGGATGCTGATTAATGGCTCTAAACTGCATCCGTTTCCCTCGCTGATGNTAGATTCCGAAAGGACTTGAGAGGAACAAATCTGTTCTTAGAAGTGGCTTTTTAAAGACTTTGCCTTACTACATAAAATTAATGCAGTCAAGGTCTGACTGCACTGACACATGCTGAAGCAGTGTACACACCAGTTTTTGAATTCTGACTAGGGAGACTCATTAAAATAATCTGAGGGTCAACTGATGACAGTCAAAGAGAAGACAGAGTGGAATGTATTCCTCACCATGTCTGGCATTTGTAGCTCTACCAATTCTGAGCCAGCTGCTGTAGAGTTTCTACTGCATAAGTTTCAGTATAAGTTTTTTGGAAAACTTTCCAAAAAAAAAAAAAATTAGCATTTTAATCTTTGCAAGGAGGAATTAAGCCTACATTTGGTGTGTTAGAGTTTTTAAATTAGGCTCATATGCTCCAGGGTACAAGCTTGTTTTGCGTGATGTTCTGCTATTGGAGCATGGCTTGCCTGGGCATTAAGCCCTGGCATGAAAAGCACTAGAATAGTTTGGAAATTAGGAGAACCAAATGGTTACACAGTGGATGTTCATTTATGCATAGTCTTGCTTAAATGACTCCTCTGAAGAGGCTGAAGCAACATAACACAAACAACGTTAAATGAGAACAGTTAACCTCCCCAAAAATATAATGACAAGTGCTGAAAGAAACTTTTTCTTCTTTCATATTCAGATTGCCTGTTTTTGTCAAAAGGTGAATTTCTTATGTTGGCTGAAGAGTTTCAGATACAAATTCTTAAGTTACTTGAAAAACACAGTGTAAATGGTGCAGACTGGTCTGCCAGCATGCCTCAGCTCTGAGGACAGCAGCTTCCAGGCTCATTTGTCCCTAGGTGTCTGCCGGGATTTTATGCTTTCTTTTCAGGACATATAATTGTTGGCATGTTTCTCCTTCTTGACTTCTGTTACTGGTTTAAACCACATGGGCCACAGGTAATTAGTTTGGCTTCATGAAAACTGTGTAGGCTACTCCATGACAAGAACAGATCCTGTGTGTCTCCCTATTTGGAGAGCAAGTACTGCAAAGGCAACAGCTGGGATGGGATATGTATATTAAGGGAGAGTGCCAGCTCTCCATGTTCTGTGAAAATTTCATTTGGTACCTAAATACCATTTTGTTTCCTGATGAAAATACAGCTAGTTTTTACTTGTCAGTCTGTTATCATTTACAGTTCCCTAGTGATATAAAGCACTGATATTGTGTGAAGTTAACCACTCCCGGCTCTTTTGTATTGTGAATCTGTAGCACTTGGTTACAATTTTCTTGCTTGTCATGCTGGCTAGGTTTTGTTGTTGTTTTTTAAATGCCTGACCTAATCTAATCTGAGAATTTGGTAGAGATTCTTGCCATTAAGAAAACTTGAATGGGGTTGGTAATGCTAATAAAATCAGCCAGGTTTGAGTTTTTAAGATGCATTTGGTAGAGGGTTTTTTCTTAATTTTAAATCGTGATCTTTTCTGTGGACAACTGACAGATGGCCCTTATGCTCTTTGAAGGCATCTGAATTTTACCATTCCTGTAATGAAATTAGTGCAGCAGTCAAAGACAGTGCACAAGTAGGGTTGCAGGTTTTTATTTCTGAATTTAAGCTACTGTTCTGAATAGTGGAGAATAGTATTGGAAGGTGCATTATCCTCAGGCAAAATAAACTATAACTATGTGACTTTTGATAGAAGTTTATCTAACAAGCTCTTAAAATCTACAAATGAATGAATGCTATTACAGTGCTCCCAGACTACTTCTACCATTAGAAGGTTCTCCCTAATGTCTAGCCCAGGCTTGCTAAAGTAATTATATTGGGATATTCAGGCTGTTGCAACTCATTGGGAATGAACTGCTAAACCGTCACATTTCCAATAAATTCCCCTATTTTAATTTGCTAATTCTTTAATCATTTTTATCGCTTGGGATGATGTTTTCTCTGCCTTGTTAACAATGAGGTAGTCTTTAGTATTACTTGAGCAAAAAAAGAAATGTATACTAACTTGGAATTTGTTATTTGTTTCTCCTGCAACGGACTGACCTCAACACTATGGTTCAGTGGACTAACATTTTTGGTTTTGCAAAGTACAGTCCCTGGCTTGTCATATTGATCTGGGTTTGTAGGCCACAAAATCAGATATTTTGTTTAAGCTCTGATTTAACTGAGATTTGGATCATATCATTACATGCAATTCTTCAGCTCTTGCAACTTTTGTCCTTAGAAAGGAAATAGAGAAGAAAGAATGCTGTATTACAAATGCTTGTGAATGTATTTGAATACCAAGCAAGCACATTTTCCAAAATGCTTAAGAAGTAACATGTATCCCTGTGCAAGCCTTGATACTTTGTCTGCAAGGGTGTGCTCACTGAGGGAGAGAGGTCAGAGATGGAGATCATGCTGTGCTTTTTAAAATCTCCAATCAACTGCATGGAATTCAGCCCCCACTTATGTATTAAATCTGTTTTCATCTGTCTGAGCATCTCTGTTTTTTGGTTGATCATTTACTATGGTCACGTTCTTATTTTGACAGCGAGGATTAGATCTGTAAGTATTGTTTGTGGCTTTGAACAGAGATATTGTGTCAAGGTCCTGTTGTTGACTTGCCTGCTTCATCCAATACTATTGCAGACAGACCTTAATTCTGTTTTTAGCATGATTTCTCAGGAAACAAGGTGTCTGTAAGCTTTATCTCTTCTGTTCTTTGTCTCTCCACAAAAGCTTTTTTTAGCATCTGGCCAGTTTCAAACAAAATTGACATAGACATAGAGTTTTAATAGTCAGGTCCCTGCCACTTCATTAAAATAGGCAGCTGGACAGATGAAGATGACCCATCTTTTTTTCCAAGACCCAGCAGTGAGAGAGCATTATAAATGGCACATCTATAAGACACCGGAGATTCTAGTTCCACAACATCCACAGAAACCAGGATCCATGTAGAGCTGTTTTCTAACTATGGACAGTAGAGAATTACTTCAGTGAGTTGTAATCCTTACAGAATTTTGGAGAACCTAAAAAGAGATAGGGTAGTTGCAAAACTGCTAAGAGAATTTTTCCTGAAAAGAAAATGGTTTCAGATTTAACTTGTTTATGCATTTAACTATTTCATTATCAATGCCTATAATTGTGTGATACACAGGGTAGAAATTTTAGCTCTTTTTCCTATTTGCTGTAGAACACACTGGATGCAGGAAGAAATGGTGAATATTTATTCAGTGATTGTGCGTTAACTGAATTCAGTGGTCTGTGTTCATAAAATGCAGTAGCATTATACTTCAGTGCAGCTTACTGCAAGGAGCTGTGAAAACCAATAATATGTGGTGGTGAAGGGAGATGGGAGAAGGGAAGATTTGCAACCAGTTGCTTTACAGAGAAAATAGAGAATTATACACAAGAAGAAAATTAAGTCATTACTGAGAAGATGACTTCTGAAATAGATATATACCGGAAACAGAAAATCAATCAGTTTTCCATTATGAAGGACTATTCAAAGATGTGAGGATACAGAAAACTTCTCTTTTATAAGGGAAGGAGAAGGTGAGGTAACCAAACAAAAATGCAGTTTGAACTTGCAGTGAATAGTAGTCAGTTACAAGACCTTTTTCTTCTTGTCTTATTTAATTTTGAGAGTAATCATAGTGAGACAAGAAGTAATTGAGAATATAGATTCATTTGAAAGTAAATGAAAGTGGTTTGCATGGTTGAAGTATTTTTTCCAGTCTTTCAATATGAAAGACTACAAAGTCAAAACCTTATAGAAATACTTATCAGTACAGCACTAATGGGAATTTTGATACGTATGACCATATGCTATTTGGAAGATTCAGATAATAGAGATTCTTGGCTATGAAACAAACTTCCCTGCACTTATTTTAGGCTTGAAAGGATAGAAAGGTAGAAAGGGACTGTGAAATTCTAATCTGTGTATACAGAAATGCTAAAGAAAATGGGTGATTTCTTCTTCTAAGTCTGTAATGTTGTCCCTATAATAGTTTCTGTATATACATATAGCAGCATACCATTGGAAAATACTGACAAATTGTTGGGAATATGTGCAAATAAGACCTATGCCCTCAGGGAAGTAGTTTTTCCTCTCTTGCTGTGTTGTTTAGCAGAAGTTTGGGTTGGGAGCCTACAAATGGAAACAGCAAATCTTTCAACTAATTAAAGGAGCTTCTTAGTCAAGCCAAAAGTGACATAGCTAAGAATGGGAAGCAATTAATACTGTGCCATGTAAACAAGGTTTCACCAGGAAAGTCAGTATTTTACCCAAGAAATGAATCTCTCAAAAGCATGTGGTGGAAGCTTCATCACCTCTCAAAGAAACGGGCTGGTCTAAAGCAAAAGTGTTGAAGTGTCTCAGGGACAGCTGTTCTGTGTACAAGAAAAGGAGTGTGTCACTCATTAAAAATATTTCTCTATCTTAAACATTATGCTCAAAAAGTAGAGTGATTTTTCTCTTGGTAACTCAGTGGTTCCCTACAAAGGGATAGGAAAGACAGAATAGAATATTTTCTGTTGGAAGGGACCTACAACGATCGTCTAGTCCAGCTGCCTGATTGCTTCAGGGCTGACCAAGTAATGGTTATTTGCAAGACAAACCACCATCACTCCGAATGTCCCCCCGTTTCCTCCTTCTTCCCCCAGCTTTATATGCCGAGCATGATGTCTTATGATATGGAGTAATGGAAGAAGGAGGTTTACAGTATGTGGAAAAAGGGCTAGGCCACTTGGGAGGAATATAGGAACATTGTCGGGGTATGCAGAGATGCAACGAGGAAGGCCAGTCTTCAAAAAGGGCAAGGAGGACTCAGGAAACTATAGGCCAGTCAGCCTCACCTCCATCCCTGGAAAGGGGATGGAGCAGTTCATTCCAGAGGTCATCTCCAGGCATGTAGAGGAAAAGAAGGTTATCAGAAGTAGTCAACATGGATTCACCAGGGGGAGATCATGCTTAACCAACCTGATAGACTTCTATGGTGGCATGACTGGCTGGCTAGATGAAGCGAGAGCAATGGATGTTGTGTACCTCGATTTCAGCAAGGCTTT
>VZTV01049995.1:10648-26277 GCA_013400875.1 Anhinga rufa
GCTCAAAATTTTGGGAGGTGGCACTCTAGGGCTTATTCAAGTATGATGAGGCATTTGTCTTTGCCTGTGTAGAATGCGTTTTGAATGCCAATAAAATCAGGGTGATCCAGGTGATGGTGCTATCACCCAAGCTTTTCCATGCCATTTTACAGTCATTAGTCACAAAAATACTTTCAAATATTGGCAGTCTTATGCACTGGATCACAGGGTAATTCTATTGATACTTATGTAGTTAACCCAATCAGACACTTCAAAGGAAATATTTTTAAAGGCCCTGTTTCCTCTATTACAAACATAGTTCAGGATTAGAAATTTGGTTTCTCCCCAAACTGAGTGGCAGTCAGAGAGTATAATATGTTTCCTCCTCTCTCTGATATGTGCCAATCAATTGCACCTTGCTTCTGCCATTCAATTACCACAGTATAGAAAGCAAATGTTAGCACAGGGAATTCCATGAGCTCTGCAGTCATCTGAAAATCCAGCATGCTACGTACAAATGACAAAAGCCATATAAGGACGCTCAGTCAATTCTCTGCAAAGGGAGATGAGAAGTAAAAATACAGACGTTGCACAGCCAAGTGAAAAATAACGGGACAAGAGCAAGACTTACGAGTCCTCTAGCAAAAATGCAGCACTGCACAGCATTTTACACAAGTAGAAGAAAAACGTTCTGCCCCTTCCTGCCCCCGCCTCCCCCCCAAAAAAAACCCAGCCAAAAATAAACAAACAAAACCACCACAGTTCAAATGCTTCAAGTTTTCATTTCCTAGCTCAGCGCTTTGGACTACTAGGGAGAATGAGAGGAAAAAAAATAAGGAAAGGAAGAAAAACCAACTCCTTTCTGACAAGCAATCTTATCTTCATATTATCAAACAGAAATCAAGTAGATCTGAGTAGGTCATCCCCACTGCTTAACATGCAGCAAATTAAGCAGTTGCTGGGTACTGTCGCCGGGCACTGCATCTTCAGCCTCTGCACACTCAAATTGTTAGAATAATCTCTGGGTTTTGACCAAAGCTTGGGTCAAGCAGCCTCTTAGGCACATTTTGGGAGTTAGCTTGCTCAGGAACCATTCCCAATGGGCAGTTTGCATGCAGCCATCATGTTTCAAAGGGTGAGAAGCGTTTAACAGTCTGGACATGGGCTATTCCATGCCAGTTCACCTCAGTGCCAAGAAAGAGCCAGAAGCACACTTAATTTACTAGCATAGATCATCTACAGCAGTAACCCCTGGCAGATGTCCTAACTCTGTAGCCATCCATTAAAAGAAATTAGCCCCCAAGCATTCTTTCTCCACCATTCAGGTGGAAAACAACCTTTTTTTCCTCATCTGATACATGGCTTAGTGTCATCATTACTACAGTCACTTGGCTGACACACTTGCAATGGCACCCGTGCAAGTTTGGCTCCCTAGATACCATAAAGAGGGAGAGTTCGTTTCTCAGAGGCCAAGAGCTCAAATGAACAGGTTCTGGCTGTAAGATATTCCCTGTCATAAATATGGGCAGACAATAAGTGTATCTGAAACAAATGCAAGCCAATTCTGCCGTTGCCTCCCTCCCCAGGCACCACCAAACTCTCTCTCGGGTATTGGGGGTTTGATACTAAAGAGGCTGTGCCAGCTGCTATTTGTACCATACCTAAGCCAGAGGGAAATTCACGGACTCTTCAGCTCTGGCCTTTTTACAGGTTCAGCACACGTATTTAAATCAATTTGTTAGCAAAAGGAGCGTTCAAACAGCTAAGGCAGCAACAGATATGTGGCTTAGTAACTAAGCTACAACAAAAATATGGTAAGTAGAAGCCCATCCTGCTGCTGCTGAAGTCATTAGCAAAGCTTTCTTTGACTTCAGAAAATCAGGATGGAGCCCTAAACTATTCTTGTAAAAACTGAAGGCAACTGGTATTTTTCTGGATCCCTAGACATTTTCTGGTGGAAGTATATGTCCATCTGATCTACTAACAGTCAGCTTGCCTTTCTTAACTATCTTTCACAGACCCTCCAGAAATAGTCCATGGTCCTTAAGAAATAGTCCATATACTGAAAGTCAAAGGTTACTGATACAAAGCAATCAAATTTAAAGTTTCATCAGATACTAAGCCTATATTCTCTTCTCACTTACACTGCCTTTACACCTGCAAAATATCTGTGCATGAATCAAGAATGACTTACCTTCACTGAATAGTTGCCAATTTATTTGTTACTTGGAATTCACATTGGTGCATAAAAGGTCATAAATCAGATCCATTGCTTATATTTTTAAGTACACTCCTACCAATACAAGGGCAAGATCTTCAGTTACCATAAATCACAATAGCTCTGCTTCCTTTCTTATCTTCAGAAGAATTACAGCATTTATAGCCACTAAGGGATTTCGCCCTTATTTCTTCTCATTTCAATAATTTAATTGATAAGAGTTTCCCAGGTGTCAACATACCAAGTTCCTGCATCTGAGGCACATTTCACTGTAGTTACAAGATGGATGGATCTTGCAAATGGTATAAACATATTTCTGGCCAGTTTAGATAGAAAGGTAGAAGGCAGTTTCTAATAGAATGATGAGGATCTGTTACACTCTTTCAGTCAGAACCATGGGACCACATGCCTTTCTTTTCTTGGAAGGATAAATGAAGCCTTAGAATAGAGTGTTTTTCTATTTGTTTCTGAAAGCTTCACTGTTTTGTGTTGTGTTGGCAAGACAGATAGCACCTTCACTGTCTCTTAGCCCCCCCTCCCACTTTTTTAAAGCCTAACACATTTTTTTTTTTATGTGACCTAAAGTAAAAGGATCACTGTAACCTTGTCCTTTGTTTCTTTTTATTCCCCTTGAAAGAGTGCTAGTCCCCGCAGTTGTCAGAGAACAATTAAGGCTATGAAATCCCCCATGCAGATCAAGGGTGAACAGTTTGTGGCTCTAACAATTGTTGCTCTCATGACGGGGTTATAGCAAACAACCAGCAGCAGAGCCACATCAGACTATAAGCTCCTGCTTGGTCTGAGATGGGCTACCAGAGGCTTTCACAGTGTGGTGGGTTGACCTGGGCTGGCTGCCAAATGCCCACACAGCTGCTCTCTCACTCCATCTCCTCAACAGGACAGGGGGAGAAAATAAGACGGAAGAACTCATGGGTTGAGATAAAGACAGCAAAAATCACTCACCAGTTACGATCACAGGCAAAGCAAACTCAATCTAGGGAAAGTTAATTTAATTTATTGCCAATTAAAAAGAGGATAGGATGGTGAGAAACAAGGAACCTAAAACACCTTCTGCCCACCCTCCCCTTCTTCCCAGGCTCAACTTCACTCCTTCATTCCCAACTCTTCTACTTCCTTCCCCAAAGCATTGCAGGGGGATGGGGAACAGGGGTTGCAGGCAGTGGGTAACAGTCCCTCCCTGCCGCTCCTTCCTCCTCATGCTTTTCCCCTGCTTCAGTGTGGGTCCTTCCCCCAGGCTACAGTCCTTCATGAACTGCTCCAGCATGGGCTCTCCCCAGGCTGCAGCTTCCTTCCAGGCATGCCCACCCGCCCTGATGTGGGGTCCTCTGTGGGCTGCAGGGCGGGTATCTGCTCCACCATGGTCTGCTCCACACACTGATGGGGAATACCTGCTTCACCGGGGTCTCCTCCAGGGGCTGCAGGGGAAACTCTGCTCCCACGCCTGGAGCACCTCCTCCTCCCCTCCTTTTTCTCAGACTTTGGTATTTGTGGGACAGATATTGCACTTCTTTCTTTCCCCTCATTCCTCTCTCTCACACAGCTGTGCTGTATTTTCACCCTTTCTTAAATATGCTTTCCCAGATGCACCACAGCTGACGGGCTCAGCTGAGCCTTGCAGTGGGTCTGTTGGAGCCGGCTGGAAGCCGCTGTGTCCTGCACAGGGCAGCCCCCACCCTCTTCTCACAGCGGCTGTCCCTGCAGGTCCCCACTGCCAACATCTTGACACCTACACACAACACACAGGGCAAGTCACCCTGGGAACCAAATGGTGGGTGAAGCAGGGGCTTCTTGGGAAGTCACTGTTACCTTCCACCTCACAACTCTTCCTGGAGCTCCCTGTCTCTGAGGCATGCAGCATCTTTGCCACTGTTTGTTAGCCATAGGAAAAATTCTGGTGTGCAAATCACAGACTATCCACTGTAAAGATTATGTCTTCTCATTGCCTTCCTTTTCTTACCTCCCTAACTCCAATTATGAAATCCTTAATTAATATATTCTCAGTCTGAAGTTGCTACTTCTCCTTATTCTCTTTCCATTGCTTGAGGGGGAAAGGCTGGTTCTAGAAATATCAACTGCTTAGAGCCAGATTTTGCCCTACTCGGAGGATGACCAGAGAAGTTTTCCCCTCACTTCATACAGGGAAAACAGTAGTAGCACTTGCTTTATGGGAAATGCAAAACAGAAGCAAATAAACATGAAAGCTCTCTCTAGAAAGAATGAACAATCACCTAGATACCGTATCCTCTCCTGCATGGAAGCTCTCCCTGTGCGACACACCAAGGCAGAGCTTACTGGATTCCGGCACATGTGTCTTTCCTGCAGACAAACCACCTCTAAGTGTCCTGCCCCTTAAAAGGTCTAATGTTACTCAAGTGGCTGAGCATGTTCACTTGTTCCTGTGTTTATCAAACAAAGTGGTACAGCTGGAAACGTCCCTCCAACCAATCAGCCAGGGACCTGGCACCACTCTAATCCGTGGTGATAACCTTCTTGCTATAGCAGATGACGGCTTTTCAGCAAATACAGAAATTTCCACTCCAAGATTCGATTCTGATGGGTAATGCAAAAGACTGAGAGAACCTACAGGATGTGCATTTTATTTTGCAAAGAGAATTTGATATATTCTGAGTTCAGGTACTGTGTAATTTTGTGTCCCAAAGGCAGAAATTCCCCCAGAGTTAAAGCCAACCTGCAACACATCAAATAAGGATGTTCAATAGCACATAGGCTGCCTCCTATGCTGCCCTGTGCTTCCTCAGTGTGGAGCAGGACATTCTGATTAGCAGGACATGCTCTAAGTATGGGCCAGACTACTGGCCCATAAAGGTCCCGAACTATAAAGCCTCTCTGTTTCAGGTGCTTCAGAGAAAAGGTGAAAGAACTCCTGGCAAACAGAACTGTGGAATAAACCACACGGAAACCGTATTCGTCTCTATCAGGGGCAGTTAGGGGTGGCCTCACTCCTAAGATAATTTCTTTTCTTTCTTTACTCCCCTTGAACATAACAGCAGAGGAGTTTGACAGCCACACTGTCTTTTCTTCAGTCCAAACCTGCAGCCCTTCACCCTGACAGAGCACGAAGCTCAGACGCACCTTTCCCTCCACCCTGGCAGCGAGCCCCTGTGCCAGCAGAGTCCCTGACCCCAGCCTCCAGAGCAGTCCAGCGCAAGCAAACCACGCAGCGCTCCTGCCTTGCTTCAGGCTGCACTTATCGTTAGATGACTGAAAATTAAGGTGATTAATTAAAATGATTAAAGCCCTCCCTCACATAGGGAGGCAGGTGCTCTGCTGGCCGGTCCCCGGTGGGGCAGGGGGATCCCCACAACTAGCCGTTGTGGCAGCCGTTACAGCTACCCCCGGGCGCTGGGCAGTCCTGGGCCCACCAAAGCCCTCGGGAGGAGGCTCACGTAGGGAACCGGCGATCATCCCCAGGCGTGGCTCTGGCGGCCGTGGCCATGGTGTGCCCGCTGGCCAGACCCAGGCCTGAGGAGCAGCCGAGGGGGTGTTAGTACCTGTGTCGTGGTTTAGCCCGGATCAACAACTAAGCACCACGCAGCCGCTCGCTCACTCCCCCGTGGTGGGATGGGGGAGAGAATCGGAAGAGTAAAAGTGAGGAAACTCATGGGTTGAGACAAAGACAGTTTAATAGGGAAAGAAAGAGCCGCGCACGCAAGCAAAGCAAAACAAGGCATTCATTCCCTGCTCCCCATGGGCAGGCAGGTGTTCAGCCGTCTCCAGGAAAGCAGGGCTCCATCACGCGTAACGGTGACTTGGGAAGACAAACGCCATCACTCCCAATGTCCCCCCCTTCCTTCTTCTTCCCCCAGCTCTATACACCGAGCATGACACCATACGGTGTGGGACATCCCTTGGGTCAGTTGGGGTCAGCTGTCCCGGCCGTGTCCCCTCCCAGCTTCCCGTGCCCCCGGCACAGCACGGGGAGCTGAAACAGTCCTTGACTAGTGTAAGCGCTGCTGAGCAACAACTAAAACATCTCCGCATTATCACCACTGCTTAAGCACAGATCCAAACCACAGCCCCATACGAGCTACTGCAAAGAAAATCAACTCTATCCCAGCTGAAACCAGGACAACCTGCTCCCCCAGTTGTTGTGTGAGTGCTTTTGGTTTAAGATTTCATTGAGCATTTTAGTGAGAAATTGGGCCCTTTAAGGTTTGATTCAATATAAAATATATAATTTTGCATGGTGTGGTGACCTGGGTAAAGTATTGGTAGGGTGTTTCCAGTCTTGATTTAAGCCCTTTTAGTTCCAAAAGGATTGCATAAATTATTGCAGTCTGATATGAGAAAAGAGGCCTTATTCTAAGGCCTTTCCTTAGCTTTGGCGTATTTTTTTTAATAAATTGAACGAGATTTGTTGGAAACTATATCGTAGCCATTGACTGGAACAAATACAGCCTCTTGCAGAGTCCAGACAGACTGGCCACACATCAGCAATTAACTGTTAACGCTTTCTATTTTCAAAAGTCCATGAACAAGTTCAGTATTTCAGTAGTTCTTGATGTAGACTGATGCCCTGCAGGGCACATTAAAGCTTTGATTCCCACAGATATTTGTGCATGTAATTTAACTTTCATGTGGTCCCTTTGAATTTGGTGGCAGTACTCATTTAGTGACAATAACCTGAGCAGAAGTATATAAGATTGCAGGAACATAATGGCTGTACGCAGCATCATAGCTATTGCTAGAAAAAAACCCAACCCAATAGTTTTGAAATGATTTCTTCATTTCAAAGACTTCATGTAAATTGCCCCAGATTACTGAGTAAAAAAGTGACCAAATGATCCATACTTGCATGGTTAAAACCCAAATGTTTACAGCTTGAATTGGCCCACATCATATTTTAGTTTACATTCCTTTTTTGTCCTGTTTAGAATACACAGGCTTATATAGGTCTTTAATAATAAAAACAAAGTCAGAACTAGTTTTAGTCTCTAATCTCACTGGGATTTACTGAAGGAACAATGAACACGTCCAAAAGGGTCTGGCTGTTAAGAGATACTGACCCTAGGCGTGCGTGGCTGAAGCGGGGTGGTTAAAGAACTGAACTGGAACCCCACTGTGGGTCTTCCTCTCTGGGTTTAAATCCTACCAACTACAGAGTGGTGGCAATCCCAGGAACTGAAAGTCTCTTGCAGCATTTCCAGGACTATGTTTCAGTAGGGTTAGAACTGCCTTTTTGAGAGGGTTTGCAGCACCAGAAACTATTAAGGTGCAGAAGCAAACAAGAGTGGTACACAAATAACCTGGGAAAAGTTAAAATCTGGAGTCGTGCAAGTGCTGAGTGGGGAATATTCATCATCACCTTTGTTTTCTGTGGTAAATTTTTATATACTTATTAAGCCCCAACCATTTGATTATGTGATGTGTGGGCAAAAATAAAATACTGTCTTCCCAGTGAAGCTTGAAATCTAAACATTTTCTGTGGTTCTTGTTTTGTTCTAACTGGTTCACTTGTGCTGAGTTCTTAGAGCTGTCACATATTTTATGAGTGACTCCTTTCCAAAGCCGTAAGAAAGCAGATGCAAGGCCTGCAAGGGCTGAAGTCTTAGCACACTGTTACACCAGCTGTGTTACTGTTATCTGCGTGTGAGGATTAAATTGTCATCTTATGTTCAGTGCTGGCAAAAGCTGAGTATGTGACAGAGATGGTGACAGTGGATTTAACGTCTGGGTGGCAGTTACTTTGAGTATTGCTCGTACCACACATATCAGGCAAGTCGGCATATTAGTGGCTGTGATTGGAATCGGTCTGAGCAGTCAGCTGCCATTACGTTACTGTTCTTTCTGCATCTTGCATGCTGTCACACAGCATGTCTTATTGCAGCACTCCCTCCTACAAAGCAATATTCCTTCCAAAAGTGGGTTTTAGTTAATTCACTCCATGTGGCAGTGCGGATCTGTCTCCCCTTCTTGCTGAAGGATGTGATTCCATCTTTATAGACCATCTTTCAAAGGTTACACCCAGTCCGTATGTGAAACAGACTGTTCCTAAGTAGAGACTGCATTCGGCCGATTGCAGAGCACTTCCAGAAGAGCTCTGACAAGGACCTGGGAGATCACCTCCAAGCCAGGGCAGCAGCCGACGACATGCTTTGGTTCCTTGCAGCTGCAGTTCACAAATCAGCCTATTATCTGAAACACCATCCATATCAGTTTAAGTTAATATGTCAGCCTGTAAATTACAGCAGCTGAGGAGCCAGCACGCATTTGCTTCTGCTGCCTGTCCTCCATGGTGGCTGTTTCTGGCAGAGAGGCAGAGTGGACAGCTGGAGGTGGTAGCTTCTAAAGCTACTCTAGCGTGCGTTGCCAGGGCTTGTCATCTGTGCACAGTGAGAACTCCAGCAAAAGTTCTTGCATGGCTTTACAATTTTAATCATTGATGAGGTGGCAAAATCCAGAAAAATGACACCGGCACAGTACAGCTTATGCAAGGAACCTCATTTAGGTTCCTGCATGAGCAGGGAGTACAAAGGCTTCCCCTTTCTCTATTCTATCGGTGCAATAGCTTCACTGTTTCTAAAACCAGTTTACGTTAAGGAGTCCTACACTGCTAATAGTAATTCCCACACATTGGGGTCCTAAAGCCCTGCGTTTTTGTAAACTTTTCTCACATTCATTTTTGAAGACAACAGAGCTCAGGCGTTCTCAGAAGGACACTGGAAGTTACATCCACCTGTGTAGATTCAAGCCTGAGATCCGGGAGGAGGTGTTGTTCCAGTCTGCCTGCAGGATTTGCCATCGCTCTCCCATCTTTTAGAGGAGTGATTTATCTGCAGATAGACCAGGACAGAGTGGCATCAGTGGCGTCAAGACTTCCTTGCCACTCCCTGAAGATAGAACGGCAGTTTTCACTGGAGTATGACTCGGCATTTGAGGTCTAAACCTCATTATGCTGAAGTCTGCATGAGTTTTACTTTTAAATGAAGGTGTTAATTTGGCAGACTCCCTTTTCATTGCCAGAATGAAGCTGATTATTGGTTGCAATTATTCTGTTCTATCTGCGTGATATACACCGTGACAGGTAGCAGAAAATACTCATCTGCATATGTTTTGTAATTCAAACACTAGAGGACATCAGTCTGCAGATCCTGCGGTAAAGAAATCAAATGGATTATGTCGTGAGCACACCGGCAGCTGAGAAGGATGCAGTGAGATTAGATATCATCATTTCTGTACTGTGGCTTTCCTATGAGTGTGGTCACCAAGTTTGGGATTTTTTTTGTTAATATTGTTTGATTCAGCTGAATCTCTGTTTAGCCTTTTTCCTCTGACTAGAGGCAAATGCTGTGCAAACCCTCCCTCCAAACCTTTGCTGGTAGCTACTGAGTGGTGTTATTTATAGCCCGGGCAGGACTGCATGGCTTATAATAACCGTTACTCAAGCCTGTAAATCTTCGTAATTATTGCCAGAACTATTGGTGCTATGTTGTGTTGTGATGCTTATACAAAAGTGCTGAGAATCTTTAATGGCTACTCATTAGCTTTCTTGTCTTTCCTCTTTACTGCCCAACTTCACTGCAATGAATACTTGAACCTTTTCTATAGAGAATCGGGCAAAAATTTCTTATCTAGATTATTTCCCCCTGAGTTCCTTCACCTTAATGCTTTGGAGGGCTCTTACTTAGGCAAGCCACTCGATGCTGCTGGCATCTGAGGCACCCCACCGACTGCAGCTGCAGGGGCGGACAGCCAGGAGCCACCGTGCTGCTCACCACAGCCCTGGGGCTTTCTGGGGGCCTCACAGCTAAGGCTTTTCGGCTACTTCTTGATGTGCACCTGCTTAGTGATGGACTGATCCAGTGAGGTGGTGTATTTAGTATATCCATGAAGGTATATGGCCAACGATGCCTGGCTTGAACTAATGCTCAGGGTACTGAGTGCCTTACGGGAAACGGGGTCACCTGTTGCTGATCCGAAATACTGCCGCAATGAAGCCATCCAAATCCTCCCTGTGTCTTGCAGGTTTGGACCACTAAATGGGCTACCAGCTGCATAACTATGATAAATCTCGCTAGCACACTAACTTTGCAGCAGTTACCTCAGCAGGAGCAGCTTACCAAATTTGAACGCTGAGGGGAGAAAAAACCCATTCTCGTGGTTTCCTGGTATTTTTGTTCTTCATTTGCAGTGCATTTGTATCAACGGGGCATTCTCTCCAGAGACAATTTGGGGCACTTGGCCAAGGGGTGTCTGTGTTCGGCTGGAGAGAGTCATGGTGACATTTGGCCGAGTCCTGAAAGCTCAAGTTGTCAAAATAGGAAGGAGCTTACTACCTACAGACTTTAACAGAAAGACTGAAATGCTTTCAAGGACCAGAGACCCAAAGGTAGAATTCCAGCATGGGTTATGTGGGAATGGGCTTTGATCAGACTTTCAACTTTTGGATGATTTTCACCTAATAGGACAGAAAGCAATGGAGTCAAGGGGTAAATAGCAGCTCTGGCTGAGGAGTCTTTCTGGTCCTAGAAAGTAGATTCCTGCCACACTGCAACTTTCTCGTCTAAAACAAGCAGCAGCACCACAGCAGTAGGTGCACACAACAGATTGTCACAGAGGCTGTTACTCTCTATGATAAGGAAATGGCTTTTTTGGCCAAACTAGCCGTTCCCCCTCCAGCCTGGTAGCTGGTGGCCCTCTGCACAGGCAGTTTGGCAATGGCATGTGTATGCAGCTGGCTGTTAAAATGTGGCCGTAGGACATTTTTGGCTTTGGGGCTGGGGGTGGTCATCTTCCATAGCAAAGGAGACAGGCTATGCCTGGGAACAGGAGCAGGATTCCCTGGCATCTTCAGAAATGCGAGAAGGCTTTTAGGCAGCCGGTAAGGATGTATTGCTTGTACGTCCTCAGGATTAAGTGACTTAAGTAGATTTTTGGTGCTAATGAAATTTTCTCCTGACTCTAATCTGCGGGAACTGTGGGGAGATTTTGTCCTCCTCTGTAGCAAGAAGGAATTCTCTTACTCCTGCCTTCTTGCAGCTTGTTGTAGTTTGTGGGTTTTGGTCTCCTGCACAACAGAGGTGAGTGGGACTCCTCAGCGTGGAGTTGCCTGACAGATGTAGGATAAAAGCGTGTAAAATCTTGCATGGATTCAACAGTGACTGTGCATCATCTGTCATAATGCGAGAACAAAAGAATGCCGAATTACACTGTCTGGTGGCAGTCTCCAGGCAAACAAGTCCTTTTTCACACAGTGTGTATTTAGATGAAGAACTCACTGCCATGGGATGCTGTCCATACCAGCATGGGGGGAAGAAAACCCTGTAGAGGGCTATTAAAGACAAAGATGCTCACAGAGTCCTGTGCTCCCCAGTGTACTCTTGGACAGGCATTTGTTATGGACCGCTGTCAGAGACAGCTCACTGGGTCAGATGGTGGGTTGAGTTAATGCCATCTTTCTGCGGTTCTTCTCTCTTAAGTTAGGAGGTGTGGGTAGGGGAGAGCATCTCTAGCTTGTACTAAGATTACCTGGCTTGAGTGGGTCTAGAAAATGAGCAAACCACAATGCATGGAACACATCTTTTATTCAATAAGCAAGCAAGCACAGAAGTATAATGTGTAGTGCTTAATATTCATACAGTACTAAAAATATAAAAATAGAAATAAAATTTCACTGAAAGCATTTTCACTCACAAATATACAAGGAAAAGTGCTGTCAAGCCACATCATGCTACACCACTTGCCAGTTGCTGAACTGACAGTTAGTTTCCCAACAGAACTGAAACACTAAAAATCTGCTAGTCCTTCCTCATGGCTTTTGGCAAGCCTGAATGTTCGACTAGCAAAAATGGGTCTCCTGCAGCTGAGAACCTAAAAAGCATAGACATCATTACCTAACAGAACACTAAAATAATTCTGGAGAGTTTTATAGTGATAGTAGCCTGCTTCAGGCTGTTTGTGTACCTGTTGTAGAGAATAAAAAAAAAGATATGGAAATAAACTTGAATCCTGATTATAATCCAGACCAGTCATGGCTAACAATTACTGAAACTGTATTCTGCATGAATATTTGTGCAATACTCCCACCTGGTGGCATATTTTTAAACTCCCTTCCTTCAGTGCCGCTACTTCCTCTGCCTGCTTACACTGGCACATATATTCATCTTCCACTTAGGTCTGGTGGGGTCCGGTAGCACAAACCATAACCAGTGCTGAGTGCCCTTAACTTTGAGTGGAACTAGAGGATATCCAGCACCTTATCTTCTCTTACTGTATCTAATGGGTGAAATTCACATCTACACAGGAAAGTGATACGGGTCAGGAACCGATTCCTCCAGAAAGACCCTGCCCCAGATGCCCTGCTTTTAAGCCCCATTTTGAGGAACTGAATTCGAGTTGGGGGCTTAAGAAACTCCTGCTTGCTGATGTTCGGTGTAGATCTAGAACTCCATCCATCAGGAAGACAGCTGTGTGCTGTCATCCATGAAAGCATGGGTGGGTTTTGGGATTAGAGTGACAATCACAGCTATATTTCATAACAAGGCGTGTCTTGCGGAGTACGCCAGTGCACAGAACCTACTCAAATTATACAGCTAAGGGTGTGCAGAACCTAATGTGAACCCCACTTTGATCAGTTACTATTTTGGAATGGGATTTATTTATACTTGATATACCTGCTATAAAAATAAATGTGACGATTAACCCCTGAGATCATTCTAGCATACAGTTTTGGCCTGTTACTTGTTTCCCTCTGAAATAATTTTTTATTTGGTTTACGGATGTTTATTTAGGTTCTAGTGAAAAGCTTTTATAAAACACATTAAATAATCAATGTGGGGCTGAAAAGGTGTACATTCGAGTTGCATATATGATACATACCTTATACGTATATAATACATTCCATAACAGCTGAATATTCTAGTATTGTCTAGGAAGTTCTTGCATGTGGACAAAGGATTAAAATACTAGAAGATAAACAGCTGTTTAGGATCAAAGATAATTGTATCCGATATGGTTTACTTAGATTGTTTTTCTTTCTTTAAATCTTGTTACACATAATAGCTACGGTAGTTTGTCCAGCAGGTAATAAATGAATGCATAAAGCACTTCTAGCTATATTTGGATATTATATGCATGCATTTTTTATAAATAAAAATCAAATGTGAGGTCACATTTCCCCATCTTCTGTTTATAAACTAAATCAAATTTCTCATTCATTGAAACAGTGAAGATGTCTTTCCATAGCCCAACTCGTCCTGAAACACAGAGAAGGAACACAAGTCAGAGAGCAGACATAACAGGCCACCAAATACCTACAGTCTAATTGTGCAGGGCACCAAGTATCATCTGTGAGATATTAATCAGTCTTAGCTTTCATTGAAAGCTCAATGAGACCGAAGGCTGTCCCCTGTCTTACCCAATTCCCCTGCTACAACCCTTGCAAAGCCTTAAAATAAGTACCATACACCTTGTCATCTGCACCAGGAAGAATTCAGATTTTTGTGAGATTTTGCTCTAGCCTTACTCAGAAATGAATACAGATCTTGGTTTGGGTATTCATTTAAAAGTGGATTTCTGGTTTCAGTGCAAACTACGGCTGTTTAATAATTCCAACAGGTAACACCACCACATTCAAAATTACTGTGCCTTCAGCATACACTGGTCAGAGGACTATCTGAAAGGTATGTGGAATGTGGAGTATTAAACGATTACTGAATTCTGATTATTGAGATGTAATATTATAATTACTAATTTCTATTATTTTATGTTTAAAGATAAGTTCAACAGGTGAATTTACAATTCTCAATCTGGAGAGAATTATTTGTTAAATGTGAGTGCCCAGATTCTATCTATACAAGAGAACAAGTGCTACGCACCCAGTTTGTGCCATTCTAATTTTCATTTTGTACATGAGGAAGAGGAAGCTTTTGGCGGATACAATACGAACACTGAACACTTCTTCCTTGTATGGAGTATTCTACTCTACTGAACCCAACCAGTAACATAACCCAATGACACTGCTGAACCTACCAGTGACAGGCTGCAGCCCCCTTAACCGCTGTTTCACTGCAGTCCAAAATTTCTTTAACTCAAAGTCAGCCAGGGTTACTTGTTGGTGAATAAGCCCATGGAGTAACCAGACTGAGAGGCCCACTATCTCTTCTCATTTATACTGGATATAAATAAAAACAAAATCCAGGCTTGTTCAACTGGAATAAGTGAAAGGAGAATTGGGACTATGCTACCAGAGAGTTTATCATAAGAGCAAGAACCAAACTACATGCAGGGAGCTTAATTATGCATTTGATGCATAAGAAGAATACCCATTTAATTTAATTACCATTGCTTTTATGCAGCAACTCTATAATCGAGTCCAAGGACAAAACTGTCTGAAACACCTACAAATTACATATTAACATGATGGTGTAGTATGTGTGGCAAGGGCTGTTTTATGAAGTAAGGATTTTCCTATAACTCCTGAAGGTATTGTAGTGTTCTGGTTTGTTTTCAGGATCCTAAGATCAGAAAAACCTGAAACTGACTGAAAATGCATCATTTATTGTTTTCACCAAATTTCTCCTGTATCAAAAAAAGCATTAAGAAAACGCTTGCAATCATAATCATCTGATACTGATTTCAGTTTTGCTCTGGCAACTATAATTGCATAAAGTACAGCACAAAACATAAAAGCCTGTATTTCTTTTTGAATAATGATAATAAAACACTTTCTTCCTCTGCTTGGGAAAGATAAGCCTTTTACTTCTGAAATCTCCCTAACAACATGTACGGACAAATGACAAGTTTTATAAAGGACATATGCAGTGGATTATTTGTAACAGCCTTTTTTTTTTTTTTTTAAAACCATATGAATTGATAGCTTGTCAAAAAGTCACCCACCTGGTTTATGATTTGAATCATGCAACTGTGTAAATTATGATGTGATAAGAGTCAAATATAAGTAACATATCTAATCATTGTTCTGCTTTCACAGCAGCTCAGGGTTATCTTCAGAGTAAAGATCAATGTGCTAAAAGAAAAAAAATGAAGAACTAAAATAAAGCAAAATAATAAAGTAAATGTAACTAATGACAAATTAAAAATATTTGAAACAAATTACAATAAGCTGTCATGTTATTGCCACCATTCTTTGTCACAGAAACAAACAGAGAAGGAACAAAGCACTGTTAATGAAGCTGCATTCTGAAGTAACAAAATATTATAAAAGCCAGAGACAACAAACAAAAGAAATTCAAAATAAGGATATTTTTAATAAAAAGCACACAGTGAACAAAGGACAAAATATTACATAAACTGCTGTAGGTCCCTTCCTTCTGTATTACAAAATGGAGGCTTCTTTTTGAAAGATTTGCAGACAGTATAAATAAGAGGCTCTGACCCTTGCCTGGGGGTTTGCAGGCTCCACTACAGAACAATGAACACTAACACCGCA